>JAMZAV010015117.1:0-12987 GCA_024449915.1 Sweltsa coloradensis | reverse complement strand
AAAAACTTCACGAAATTGCAAAATTTTTTGTCCCGGGGATTTGGGCCCCCAAAAAAAAAAATTTTTGGGGGGTTTTAATTTTTGGGGAAAAAAAAATGGGGGAAAACTTTTTTATTGTTAATTTTAATTTTTTTAAAAAAAAAAATTTTTTTTAAAAAAAAATTGATTTTTGCGGGAGAAAAATTTTTAACAATTTTTGAAATTCCCCTGTAATTTTTTGGGTAAATTTAACTCCAACAGGGCATTCTAAACTCCCCACGTTCCTTTAGTTATTCGTGATGATTGACAGTGACAGTTCCCGTTTTGTTCATAAATAATTAAGAAATCCGACCCAAAGATCCCGCGTCAAAGTTAAGAACTTCCGTAAATCTGTCCAATTTCTGTTCCGATTGACACTGAATTGGTTATTTGACAATGAGAAGAAACTCCCTTGTTAATATTTTGTAGAATAAATATTGATTTTGAAGACGGACCCAAAATTAACAAATTTTGTTAAGGGGTTAGCCTTTGTGATTTTTTTTTCGCGAAAATTCAAACTGCACAACAAGGGCGATTCTATCTACTGCACTCGTGTTTATCTTTAGTTATTCGTGATGATTGACATGAACAGTTTTCCCGGTTTGGTTCATAATGATTAAGAGGTGGAAATCCGTACCCAAAGATCCCCTTAAGTTAATAAACTTCCGTAAATCTGTCAATTTTTCTGTCCGTTTGACAATGAATTGGTTTATTTGACATGGGAGACTCTATTGTTAATAATTTTAAACGAATTTTATTGATTTTGGAGATGGACCCAAAATTAACAAATTTGATAAGTGGTTTAGCCCTTTGTGAATTGGTTTTGCAAAAAATTCAACTGCACAACAGGGCGATTTCTAACTTGTCTGCCCACGTGTACTCCTATAGTTAGTTGTGATGATTGACAGTGACAGTTCACGGTTTGGTTCATAAATAGTAAGAAATATGGACCCAATAGTTCCGCTTAAAGGTCTTTAAACTTCCGTAATCTGGTCATTTCTGTCCGATATATGACAATGATTGGTTATTTGACAATGAAGAACTCCCTTGGTTTAATAATTTTGTAGAATATATTTGAATTTTGAGACGGACCCAAAATTAACAAATTTGTTAAGGGGTTAGCCTTTGTGAATATTTGGGCAAAAAATCAACCTGCAGCAACAGGGCGATTCCTTACTCACTTGCCTTACGTCTACTGTATCGTTAGTCGTGGATAATTGACGTGACGTTGCAGTTCCGGTTTGGTTCAGAAATAAGTAAGAAAATCCCGTACCCAAGATTCCGCTCAAAGTTAAATAAACTTCCGTAATCTGTCAATTTTCTGTCCGATTTTGACAATGAATTCTGGTTATTTGACAATGAGAGAACTCCTTGTTAATAATTTTTGTAGAATATGAAGTTGAGTTTTGAGACGGAACCCAAGAAAAAATTACCAAATTTTGTTAAAGGGGTTAGCCTTGTGAATTTTTTTGGCGAAAAATTCCCACTCACAACAGGGCAGATTCTACTAACTTGGGACTGCCCACGTGTATCTCTATAGTTTAGCTCGTGATGATTGACCGTGACGCATCGTATATTTTCCCGGTTGTTTTCATAAATATGTAAGAAATCGTACCCAATAAGATCCCGCTCCAAGTTAAATAAACTTCATAAATCCTGTCCAATTTCTGTCCGATTTGAACAATGATAATTGGTTTATTTGACAATACAGGAACTCCCTTGTTAATAATTTTTGTGCAAGAATATATTGATTTTGAGACATGGAACCCAAAATTAAACAAATTTGTTAAGGTGTTGCCTTTGTGAATTTTTTTGGCGAAAAATTCAACTGCACACAGAGCGATTCTTACTACTGCAACTGATACTCTATAGTTTAGTCGTGATGATTACAGTGACAAAGGTCCCGTTTGGTTCATAAATAAGAAGCGCAAATACCGTCTCCTACAAGATCCCAGCTTAAAGCTATGTGGTGTTCGTCCTCATTCGTGTTCCTCAACAAATAACTGTCCCACATTCTATTTCATTTTGAAGGACATCCAACAGTCAACATGCAAGTCTTGGTACGACGGATACCTTCGAATTTTATGCTCTTTCTAGTGAATAATATAATTTTCATCCAAAACAATGGTGTCTTTGTGCCTCAGATTATTTCAATTTGATTATGCGTAGTGCCCACAAGGTTTGATAAGTGCCAGTTCGTATTTTTGATCGTATAATGTCTAAAAAATAAAAAAAAAAACCCGAGACTCTGCGTTAAGACGTCGGATATTAAAGGAACCGCAGGTCAAAATGTCATATTTTAATTTTATTTAGCTTTAAAAAACTCATAGAAATGCGATTTTGTGTAGGTCAAGTCCAACGCGCATGGACAGTGCCTTCCATGCTGTGGAGAAACCGCGAACTTCTTGAGCGACAGCTCTGTGACACGTCGTGAGTCGAGAGGGTTGAAGCACCCTCAAGGCATAGGACCTAAAACACGGGAGGAGACCGGCGAAATGGTAACAAAAGACGTGTTCGGAGTAACTCATCATTCGAAAACAACCTGCAGAGAAATAAAGATTGCAAAGTCAGAGAATTTTCTGTCAACATGACTCGATAAACACAACACCTAGATCCGCACAAGCTACGACAGGTCCAGCTTTTGAGGTTAATGTACAATAAACTACTACTATTACAAACAATAATACAATAAAATAATATAAAAATAATAATATTGTAATATGTGTAAGTAATAATAAGAATAATAAATAATAATAATAATAATAATATTATAATAATCAATAATAATATAATAATAATAATAATCAAACAATATATATTCTAATTATATAATTGGATTGAGCGTAGCCGAGAGTAGCGAGCGAAGCGAAAAGAGATCCCATTTCACTACACTGGAGAAAAAAAATCCGTTATGTTTTTTTTTTTTTCTTTCTTTCTTTTTTTTTTGTATTTTTTGTGTTGTCTGTTTTTTTTATTTGTAAAGAGACGCGTCACCTCGTTAGGTCATATGCTACAGTCTAGCCTAAGGGGAGGGGTGGGAAAGGGGGGGAGGAAAAAGGAGGGGGGGAGAGAAGGGGCCCATGCTGGTCAGAACCAGCCACGGGTAAGGGGGGGAAGGGGGGTTTCTCACGTCGAGGTCGTCATCTTCTTTGTCCCTGTGAACACGAATCCCGGCTATAACCCAATTACTCCAATTGCGATGAAATTTATGGAAGTCTATGAAATCTTTGAACAAAGAACTGCACGGGGGACAAAATCGATCAAAAAAATTATTTTCTCATGAAAATCGCAATTTAAAGATTTTTTTTTTTCGATTAAAAAAAAAAAATTCTTTGACTATAACATCTAGCCTACATCTTTATCCGATTCTATGATTTTTATTTTTTCACCTAGAAACCCTAATTTATGAATTCATATATTCGTGTGAAATTTGAAGCGCAATCAAAAAATGATTTCTTATTAAAAATCTCAATTTTTTCCGATTTTTTAAATTTTTTAACATTCTACGACTTAATAACACCTACATGCTTTATTTCATTGAATGGATTTTTTCACGAGAACATTATTTATTATGAATTAATATTTTTGTGTTAATTTGAGCGCATCGAAAAATCAGTTTCTCATGATAATCGTGCAAATCTACGATTTTTTTCCATTTTTAACATTTCTTTGACGAATTAAAGCTACATGCTTTGTCCGATTGTTAATGATTTTTTTTCCACAAAACGGTTTATTTGTTTTTATGAATTAAATATCTTCGTGGAAATTTGAGCGTAATCGAAAATTAACCTATTAAAAAAATCGCAATTTTACGCTTTTTTCGTTTTTAAAAAAATTTCGCTCATCCATTCACGCGGCGGGACTTAGCGTTTTCCTAGTAGAATATATTTTTGGTTTTATTTGGATTAATAATGACGCGTCACCGTTAGGGTCATAATACATCCACACACTCTAACCTGGGGGTGGGGGGGGGCTGGGTCGAACAGCCACGGTAAGGGGAGGAAAGGGGGTTCTCACACGTCGCGGTCTCATTGTCTTCAGGGGGGAGAGGGGGGGGGGGTCATCGTTCGTGTGTCATTGTCGTCATCGTCCGTCGGGGGTCGTCAGCGAGAAGGGGGCAAGGTCCCCGACGAACGATTGCCAGAGCTCGCCTCTATTTTCGGGTAGTAACATACTACCCTTCATACTAGCTGAAGTTTTGCGAGGTGGGACTTTTTGTCTTAGAATCGCCTTTTACGATTATGCTCTGATGATGATGCTCTTGGCCATTCTACCCTGTCCAGACTGGGGATAGTAATAATGTTGCATAAATAATATGCAACAAATCAAACAAATAATCCACATAGAAAAAAAACAATAAATTATAAAATCGTCGTCTGCAGACTTCGCGAGGGAAAAAGAGAGGAATCTGATCCCATTTCGTTGATAGGGCTAGTGTGCTTTAGTAGCTTCATCTACATTTTCGGCCGATATAGGCCTACTTTACTCAGAAGAAGATGTAGGAAATTCACCTTTTCTGAAAAAAAATGACACCTTATTGTCATTATGCAAGTCTAAAGCTAAATTAATACCTATCGGTATAATATATTAATATAATTCTCAAAGTTAATAATTCTTACCCTTACTAAGCATGACGTTCCGATGAAAACATAGCCCTACCAAACAATCGGGTTGTGGGTCATCTTCATCGTTTGGTTCGCTTTCTCTGCAATGTTGATATTATGTAAACGTTCTTTTGGCTCGTTTCGACTTACTTTCACATCGCAGTTTGTTCTGGGTTATTGCATCTCAATATATGGTGGCTCCGAAGTGGTCATACCCCTCGGTACTCTGCCGTCTGCTAATTCGGGTAAAACGCACTCCATATAAAACCTCTGAATTTTTAGGTAACATTTCTAATCGCCAAAGTCTAACAGTCTCGATTAATTCGGACTACCTATAACATAATAAGAAAAAACATTTTTACCTCGTCTAATGATAACAATATTCACCATATGCAGGCTAATTGATAGTATACGTACGTTTGTTACCGCCATCGCCTAAACAAAACCAAATCACACCATTCAACGGGTCAGCGCAATGTTGCAATTTGGCCCGGTATTTGACTACCAATAAATTTGTTTTGGGGTTTCAGTTTTTATGCAACCATTTTCTATTGTTATGCACAAATTCTTTTTGTTCCGGATGCGGCAGCTTCCAATGGGCGTTTGAAAGTCCGTTGAAGGGAGGCACTTCACTTCTGATCAAGCCATCTTCTCCTAACTACTAGTCCATCAGGAACTAGCCCCGATGAATGGCAAATTTGTGGGCACAACAGGCACACTCCTCTATCCAAACCCTTCCAGTTTGATACAATATGACGTAACCGCTCTCTGCTCATTCACTATGCCATAATGTATCCCTTCGAAGCAAGAGGCTTGCGTATAGAAGTCTTTTACCGTGAAACAGGATCGGGATTAATTTGTAAGATTGAAATTTGTACAATTTGAGATCGAACTTAAGAGTACAGACAATTTGACCCAAATTATACACAGTGTCGATGCTTAACTTGATTGTGACACGGGGTTAGGCGCCGTACAAATCATTTCAATTTTGGACTGTCCCCTGTTAACGTCGCGCTACCCTCCACCTGGTTTCTCACGCTGGCCTCAGTTCTCCTCTCCCGAGCAGCACACTCTTCTCGGTGGTACCCACTTCCTCCCTGTAGTCCCTTCACAAAGCTTCCATTTTGGCTTTTAAAGCTGAGTGTCGTGTCCCATGTCGATGGTCGGCGGCATCGGGTCCCGTACTCCATGTCGGGAACCAGCGTTGACCAAACATTTTCCTTTTAGGACATGGTTTTTCAAACGCAGACGACCGTTTTTCTATGTTGATCTCTGACGCCTCCCTATTACACCGCTTGACACGAGCCGGACTCTTGTTTTGTCAGCCTTTTCCATGGACCAGGTCCTTTTAGGGTCCGCTTGATGTGGGAGAGCCCGCACCCATACACACATAGGTGTAGCCACCTGAGCTTGTGAGGTTCCTCCTTTCCTCCACTCAGTTGCGCTAGAGGCCCCCATGTGCGTTCAGCCTGATTGGTTGTTACATCAGTGCAAGTCTATCAGCCTTCCTAGCTACTGGCATCAGCTAATCGCTGTACCTTATTATCAGAAATAGTTTGAAATTAAAATAATTTATAAAAATAGTTTATAAATAGGTAGTACTTACAATATACGATCACCGTGTGTCCTTACGCTGACTTGAACCGGATCAAAATTAATTTACCTACAATTTGAATTGAAGGTTGAATGGCAATATCGAATTTATATTTATTTAGGGCAGGTCAGCTGTTTTTTTTTTTTTTCTTGTCACCACTGTAACCAAGGGTTTATGTGTGGGAGATGGAGCCACAAGCAGTTTGTTGTGAGTGGGTTGGGCGGATGGCAGTAATTAATCGACTTCCACTGATACATACAATAATTGGGTCAAATTAAGGATAGTACGAATACATGATAGTACGAATACATATCCGTATTTGAATGACGCTACTTTTCGCATCTCTTGCAATCGGTAGAATATAAAGGTACACATCTACCAGGACGAAATTCCACCTGTTGTATAGATGGGGACCGAATTATTTTCCAGGTGTAGTTAGGCGTACTAAGGTAAATTTTATAGTTGGAACATATTATACCCATACTTTAGGGGTGAACGAAAAAAGTGATTCAAATTTGTACCTACAACAATTTTTGTAAATACCTACATTTTTATAAACAAAGCCTGTTTTTCAAATTCGAATTGTTGAAATTCCGAATTTCGAATCGCATAGTGCTGACAACTCTTGTTGAAGTCTTATATGAATTTCCGAATATTCATGCATGCAAACATAAATTTTAGGAACATTGGTCGTAAGTCATATTTGCCTATTCATTATTGTTTATGGTTGTGACTACTTTCTTGAAATGATTAGTTTTAGTGACTTGTTGTTGTTGACAGTATATAACTAGTTGTTACAAACCTCTTCCCAAACTTTGCCTTTCCAAAGAAGAACGTGTAAGTTCTGCTTCGTTTTTTCAGGGGGGGGGGAGCATAGGGCTACATCCAGGCATTTTCGTGGTTCCCAAGTACATGCTTGGGCCCATTAGTACAGATGGTCCCGGCCCTTTAGTTTGTCTCCATCTCCACCGCGTTACGATAGCTGATCGAACGCCCTTCGCCAGGCGTTTCGATCCCCGTTTTTCAGGATATTTTCTTTCCCTCTAAGGGGTAGACTCGTGTTTTGTGTAATAAATCCTTGTGAAGATTTGTTTTCTTGTAGCATCACAGCATTGTTTTGCGCACTCAGGGGGGGGAGTTTCTCTAACATGCCGCCCGTATGAGCCCTTGTTCTCTTAACCCTGGCAAACACACTGCTATCTCCATCTCCGACCAATGTATCGGTACCATCAGACATGCTGTTCTAAACTGGCCTTGGAAGCCGTCAACAATCGCAGATTGCTCCATGCCCGTTGACGCAACCTGTGTAGTTGTTTTACAAAAACAGCATGCTCATCGGTTTTTTGTTTTAGTGGACTGCGCTCGAGCCACAAGCGTAGCAGTATTTTGTTTTTCACACCAAATAAAACAATATTTTATTTGTGCGTGCACCGATGATAACACCTATACAACCAGAAGCGAAGTTTAGCACTAGCTTAAACGTAATCGTTATATCTGCATTAACGTAATTTTTAATATTTTCTAATTGTAAACGAGAAACATACCACGCCCGAAGCAGCCCTGACACCATGGCCAGTAAGATCTTTTGGCCCAACCACCGTCAACAATTACAACAACAAACAACCATGCCATCGTAAATATCGCGGGCTTCTATTTGCTAATCGCCTCTCTTGTTCTCCTTTTCCCCCCCACAAAAAGAAAAAAAAAACCCCCACCCCCCATCTTTTTTGTAACATGGTCTTTCCCCAATTCTGTTGAATTAACAATAACTACTTACTAGACATAATTATATAACTTCATCTGGATTCTACGCCCTATCACATTCAAAGTATTACACACTGAAACGAAAACAAAAGTGTAAACCCGACTTTTGTTTCTAAATTGAAATACTTTTTCACCCCCTTAACACCAGGGCTGGTGTATCATTTTCGATACGTACTGGTAAATTCATTCGTGAATCGGTACCATTAGAATCATTACAATTACATCAAAATTTTATTTCACTGTGACTTATGCGTATTATTAGATCTCAATATTGTAGCAATCACAACCTTCAAGATGTAAAATTATAATAAGTTCGGTGTGACTCAGGAAGGTATAGCAAGCAAGGTAAGCAAGCAAAGCAAAAGTATAGCAACTGTCCAGAAGCTGCATTGCTGCAATGCATTGTTGTTTGTTCTTCTTCCAAAGCAAGTATCTCTTTTGTATATTTACTTCATAAAATTTAATATCGTTGACATCCAAATAACCTTTATTATATTTCAGCAAGTTTCAATGCTTTTCCTTGCTTGTACGTATCAAAAACGATACAATCGTACATAACGTTTTTAAAAATAATTATAATCTTAAGGGGCCTATTTTTAAAATTTTGTATGAGTCCTGATATTTTCTACTTTTCTATACAACAGGATAAAATTGTCAACGATAAAAAATTATTAAATATATTCTATATAGGGCATAAAACATAATAGAATAGTTTATTGATGAGGTCTAGTAATAGTCCGGATGTTAAGGGATATATTTGGGGCATACCTTGCATTTTTTGATACAAGCAAGGCACTTGGCTTACGTGTTCTAGAGACCATACCCTACTAATTTTTGCTTGGAGCCATCGTGATATCCCGTGCAGGCACCCCTTATTACATGTTACCTACCCCTGCTGGTTTGAAGGGTTGATTAGCAAAACAATTCGGTGTTTGGTGATAGAAACTTGAAATTTTTACCAAATAGGGGTAACATTAGGCTTAACATTCTGGCAACGGGGAATCGCGGATTTCTTCATAGTTAAGGGATGATTGGGGTTATAATTTTGTGGGTTGAACATTTCGATTTAAATTTTTATTGATGACACCCTTGGTTTAATTTTGGATTTCTACGTTAAAATACTTCCCAAATCTTCAGACAAAATGATGATACCAAAAATATGACTAGCGACCCCTAATTTGGGCATAGTTACCTGTTGACATAATGACCTGAGGAATGACCTGTTCGAAAAATTGTTAAACATAGTCATGTGACCACTCTATTTGAAGCTTAGACAAAGTAGATTCATATGAAATAAATTTCAACATTCCATGTTGACCCGTGACCTTTATCGTCCTTTATTTGACCTTGATAACTGTTTCAGCAGGACTGAATAATGTATACTTATAGCACATCCAAATTCATGTGATATATTAACAAGTTGATTTAATAAATGAACTCAACATGTCAGTATATCAATATGATATAAGCTGCATTGCGAACGCACTTTACTGTCGCGTTGATGGATGAGCAGTTTTGTTCCATTGAACCCTCATTTACTATACTTATATTTAGTTGTTTTTCAACGTGTAAACATAGAATATACCATTTTAAAAGGAGTAGGCCTACCAAGTTCCTGGTTGATCGTTATGGTAATAAACTTTTAAGATTAACATTCATAAAGAGGAAAGTAAAAATTCACCCATTGTTGATTATCTAGGTGCCCGTTAGGGCGCCGCAGCCAAGCCGTGGTGCGCTACACACTCAGGCACCTTATAGGGTATACATTAAGTAAAGTTGGGGTGATTTCGAGGTGTTACCCAGCCGTCATGAAACGTGATGTGAACTTGAAAACTATAAAAATCGATGGGATTTATGTACCCGACAACACATGCCAAATTTGGTTGGGGTACTAGCATTCTTGGTGGAAAAATGACTTGAAACATGCTTTACTACTTACTACTACTACATGCTACTGGCTACTTCTGTCTTATTCATCAGTTTTAATTGTCCAGCGATTCTGACCAAACGGTTGGGGCTACAACTTTCATATTTTACATGAACATTAAGGTTATATTGATGTAGTTCTTTTTGAAAGAAAAAGTTGAAAAAGTTTGCTGGAAGGCTTCCAAATTTAGGTTTTAATATAAGCCTTATATAGGCATACAATCAATAAGTAACTATAGTTATTTAATTGACAATGATCGCCCATGCACATTGTTTACAAAAAGCATGTCTTGGGCCACTGGATATTTTACATTCTAATGTTAATTGTTAATTTCATAGCAATTAAATCGACTTCGATAAAATTATTATATTTTAACAACTAATTTTGCCAGTCATTTCCGAAACACAGCTGATTGCAAGGACTAGCACATCAGTAGCAATATACGCGTGAAGCCCTGAGTAACAGCAGCGTGCACCATTATGCGCGTGTCTCCCTGCTTATCATTACATTGGGGCCAACCCGTCTGTGAGATCCTGTATAAAGTCACAGATAACAGAGTATAGTGCAACTCTATTATCTTTGGTGGTAGCATTGAGTATGGTGGTATAGTAACTAAGAGGTTATCAAGTGTGCTAATGACTTCTTTGTCTTCCTCATTTATCATTGATATATGCTGGAGGCTAAAGCTAAAACAACTTCTTTATTGCCTGAATCACGTAGAAAATTTGGCCATCCTTTGGGAATTTTTGTAGTTGGAGTTACGCGTCTCCTAAATGTTTGTCCCGTGTCATATTTAAAGACTTTCTGGGTAGTACTTTTCCAAGATGATGTTTATGCGTATCACAGACGCTAGTTTGTTCGTGAGGAAGGGAGGAAAGACACTGTCCACATAATCTTGGAATGTAATTGAGTGGCCTGGGTGTTGGGGGGGGGGGGGGGCTCAACTCATTACGTATTTTTGCATCTACAGGTGGTGCATTTTCTACAGAACTTTTTTGACTGGTATTCAAAAGGCATTTCACTAGACCCAATTTGGTACAAGATCTCAACGCCCCCAATACAGTTAAGGACGGTGAGGTTGGTTGATTTTCATGAACAAAGAATGCAGCCAGATCACCAGATCGATGCCAGCATGTAGCTATGCATAATTTACTGAAGAGAATCGCTCTTGAGGCTGGTCATTTTGGCCTTAGATTTATGAACAAGAGGTCGACTGGCTGTACTAAAGAGCAGAAATTTGTTTATTTTATGTGGTCTTATACAATTATCAAATGTACTCACTGCCGCGCCACCAGAGAGCGAGAAAGTGCGCACTCTCGGAAAATGGTCCCAAAAACTGTGCGATTTATACATCTGTTTTTTGTTGGTATTGTATTTTTTATGTTATTGTTTATATTAACGTAATACTACAGTACACTTCTAGCTAGTCACATTTTGGTAAAATCATAGAAAGAACGTTCATTTCACCCCAATAAAAGTGGACCTGAACAAATTCCTTGTTAAATTTTACTTTATTGATGAGCACCTAGCGATCAGCTAGCCACTGATTTGGCCACGATCCACCATTGGGATAGGACAAGATCAACAATGCAATTACTATTATTTATTTTTATGGTTTATTACCATAAGGATCTAGGAACTTGGCACTTCTTTTAAAATGGTATATTCTATGTAAACACGTTGAAAAACAACTTAGTATAAGTATAGTAAATGAGGGTTCAATGGAACAAAACTGCTCATCCATCAACGAGACAGTAAAAAGCGTTCGCAATGCAGCCTAATATCATATTGATATACTGACGAGTTGAGTTCATTTATTAAATCAACTTGTTAATATATCACATGAATTTGGATGTGCTATAAGTATACATTATTCAGTCCTGCTGAAACAGTTATCAAGGTCAAATAAAGGACGATAAAGGTCACGGGTCAACATGGAATGTTGAAATTTATTTCATATGAATCTACTTTGTCTAAGCTTCAAATAGAGTGGTCACATGACTATGATTAACAATTTTTCGAACAGGTCATTCCTCAGGTCATTATGTCAACAGGTAACTATGCCCAAATTAGGGGTCGCTGGTCATATTTTTGGTATCATCATTTTTTCTGAAGATTTTGGGAAGTATTTTAAACGCAGAAATCCAAAATTAAACCAAGGGTGTCATCAATAAAAATTTAAATCGAAATGTTCAACCCCAAAATTATAACCCCAATCATCCCTTAACTATGAAAAAATCCGCGATTCCCCGTTGCCAGAATGTTAAGTCTAATGTTACCCCTATTTGTAAAAATTTCAAGTTTCTATCACCAAACACCGAATTGTTTTGCTAATCAACCCTTCAAACCAGCAGGGTAGGCAACATGCAATAAGGGGTACCTGCACGGGATATCACGATGGCTCCAAGTAAAAATTAGTAGGGTATGTTCCCTAGAACACGTGTGCCAAGTGCCTTGCTTGTATCAAAAAATGCAAGGTCAAGTCTCTTAACATCCGGACTATAATCCTGTAACGTGTGTTATAATAAAATTATACTAAATATTTATAATCATTTCATAATTATATCGTGCTACAAACCCAATATTTATAATATATTTGACAATATATTTATATTTCCAACAGATTATTTTATTTTGTAATTCTAGAATATTTTTGGAAGAAAATAGAAAATATAAGGGATAAAAAAAGATTTAGACCCTAGGCCTAAAACAAATTCCCTTATGGTGTACTTATTTTATAGTTTTTGATAAGTAGGGTACTAGATTTTTTTGTTAGAATACTGACTTAGAAATAAATAAAGAAATCTCACATATTTTGGTCCAATACCGAAGTCAATTTCACATTCAGATACTTTTTTTTAATGATTATAAGATAACATACTTCAGGCACTAAGGGGTTAACCCCTAGTGCCCAAGGCCAAGGTCCAAGGTTCCCCTATGAACCGGGGCGATACTGGGGGCAGGGGGGGGGGACCGCCCCATTCTGGTTGTAATGACCTTTTAGAGGACCTCGATTGTATCGAGATACATTGCGTGTTCACTTTAGAGTTATGTTAGAAGCTGTACTCTAAAATACTATT
>JAMZAV010015116.1:0-13562 GCA_024449915.1 Sweltsa coloradensis | reverse complement strand
AACCATAGACATCCGGACGGGTACATTTTAAGCTCGAATGATTTGCATTATCACTGAAGGATGAACAGTACTGCAACGAAACACGTTGCCTTGAACTGACCACCAACATTAATTAAATGTCATTACTTACGAGGATGAGCGAGGGTTATTTCTCGATTTGGTTAGTCGGGAAACACTCCCGTAGGTGTAATTGTTATTATTATTATATAATTAGATATAAATATTTATTATATGTGCCTGCCTGGAATGTGGGAGACCCGTGGTTCGATTCCCAGTTGGGGCGGACTTTTTTAATTTCTGAATGTAGTAAATAATAACAATTACACCTACGGGAGTGTTTCCCGACTAACCAAATCGAGAAATTACGCTATTAATTACTATTAGATTAGATATTGTGGTCGAACACTCTCGGAATACCTACTTTTAGCACCACACTCTTGTCCATAACTTCAAGAGTTCCATCAAACTCATAGGTCTTGTGCTTTTTGGTTGTCTGTTTTCCCCACACAACAGTGTATACTCTGCAAATAAAGTAGCTCATGTAAATGCAGCCAAGATTGGGGTACCGTACAGTCTGTACAAAATATAAACAGGCTCAGTGTAGTATATCTGTAGTAAGTTTACTGGTGCTGGCGGCATCAATTGGTAAATTGTGGCCAATTAGCCATCAGTACTTCAAATCGGAACCTGAAGATTGGTTCAGCTTCGGCAAACTTACTTTGGTTGCATTCCGTTAACTGCTGTAAGTACTGCCAGCTTTACTGGACCCGTACCGTTAACTGCTGTCAGCAGTGTGCTGAGCATCCCGTAAATTGCTGGCCCAGGCTTCAGTTTACTGGAAGTGCTGGAGGTTTTTCGCCCAGTATTCGTCAGTAAAACTGGCTGCTGGTTCAGAAAGTCCAGCAGTTAACGGAAACGCAACCACGATATTAAAAAATAGTCCTAGGTCTTCTATAGGCCCTACAGATAAATAATTTTAGTTGTGAACTGAACATTTAAAAAAATAACCCCTCCAACACGCTAATAGCAAATATGTAGGTCTACTTACATTTTCCCTCCACTCTGAGAATGCTTGTCCTTTAATTCTAATGTTTCGTTGTACAAAGAACATTTGTTTTATTCCATGACTGAGTCCCGGTGTTTGGCATGACTGTCTGTTGGGGGGAATCTTGTAGAATTGGCTTGGCCAATAGGCCTAACGGTAGTGTTCTCCTTGAGCGAGTCTTTAAGAATTGGTTTGCATTCTTCACCACGACCAGGACTGAATCTTTTTGGGGTCAACAATATTCTTTTCTGCACTCTCATAGTCTGGCTTCTTCGATAACAGTCCAAGAATACTCGCCGTACTGCGGGCCCCATTAGAAACTGAGGTAGCGGTTACTAACGACTAGAACAAAAAAGAAATAAATTATGGTTAAATGTTAAAACATTTTGCCGTAAGTGTCTCGTGTCGTGACCCACTGATGGCATTTTATTGATTGGGCTGTTCTGTTGTGGTTGTGGTAGGGCCTATATGATTTTAGCGTCTATTTACTTTTTTGTACAAATCAAACAAAGTAATAAACTATGGTACTTTGACTTCAAAACTAAGGACCCCAAACTTGTCTAATTCTCGATAGTTTCTCAATTTTCTCAAAAGTTTCTCAGTTTCTCAAAGTCTGAATCACTTGGAAGCTCTATTGTTTGTCTTATCGGGTTGTGGTTTTGCACCAAAATGTTACCGATACTAAGTAAGAATGTGTAATATACTGTGTCAAAGCACATTTTCCAAATATGAATCACTTTTCTTATTAACAGACAGTAAATATGACACCAAACAGTTATTTGTAGTAATTTCCCAATTTTGTGTTGGAGACAATTATTTGAAATGTCAAAATGTGCTTTGATCTAGCGACATGCGCTCAACCTTTTGTTTTTTGATTTCTCTGAAGATTTTTTTGGATGAATATTAAAGGTAAAAAGCGGTCCAGACTGTAGGCCTAAGTGAAATTAGCTCGATTTGACGATTGAGCGTATTTTTAAATGGGCATTTAACATTGTAAAAAGTTGTCCCTGAGCTTGGCATAGTCTTTTAAGGGGTAGGCCTACATTCCCTTTTCCATATCAAATCAACTGAACTATTTTCTTCACTATTTCCGATTTGCCTAAATTTACCCACACACAAATAAAAATAAAAAATAAAGTTGACGTGTTTTTTTTTTTTTTTTTTTTTTGACTTAACGTTTTTGATTTACGGGACTCGAAATATCGACTTTTGACGTTTTGGCCAGCGCGCTTACAGTGCTCAACAATACATAAACTTTGGCCCTAATTGACCTAGAAGGCTAAATTTGGGTTTGTTTTAAAGCTGTGATCAAGGGCTTTCTAAATATATATCACAACATGCTTTTTTCATGAAGGTGTAATGAAAGCTCAACAATAATCTGGTTTGAGCTCACCCCCGTCCAAAAGAATCTCTTTTTTCTTAATTTTTTTTTATGGAATTGGACACATGTTCTTGACAGACCCTGAAAATTTGAACATGGGCCGAGAGATAGTTCCAGAGATATGAATTAAAGTATAGTCAGAAGGTTGATGTATGCTGTTTTGGGTTTTGCTAAATTTCTTCCCTTCACAAAATAGAATTCAATTAGGTAGGCCTACCTATCATTATATTTAAGTATTTCAAGTAGGCCTACCTTAAAAAAAATGTAATGTAAAAAAATGTACACAACAATGTGGTTAATTTTAGTGAAAAGGGCCCATAGCCAACGCCAAGGTGTCAACCAAATATGGTGTCTTTTAGGTATTTGAATTAACTAATCATTCAATTTATAAGTAGGCCTACTATAATTATTAAAGTTATTATTACATAATGCCTATATTGATGTATTAATATAAGTCAAATTAAAGTGTGGTGACAGGTTTAATAGTAATACAACAGACTATAATATTCGCCTCTAAAAGTAATAAGAGATCGCGCCACCGCCGCGCGGATTCTTGCAATATGGCTGAAGGTATGGGGGTTGCCTCTGTTTAATACACGTGGCGTATGGAAATCAAGTCTTTTAAAGCGACAACGACACATGTTTATGTCTGACTCTGAAAAACAATTAATAATAATATATGCTACTGATATTAAGCTTAAGAAGAAATGGTTAATTGGCGATTCTCGTTATATAAGGGGTTTGGGTGTGTCATGCAGATGATATAGTTTTCTTTGATTTTGTGCCTGCATTTTGCACTGTAACATAGCATTCTATGTTTTTCCAATGACAAACATATAAAGCTAACGTGAGTGGTAAAGGGCAAAACAAATGTGGTACTATAATAATTATACCCTGCCACCTCACATTACGTATTAATACGTTTTAAAATGATAATGAAAGTAAAAATGCAACACAGAAACTTGAATCGTGGAAAAATCAGCACCAATAACATGTCTACTGTGTTCCATGTAGATAGTAACCCGTTTCACATTTTAGTCGGTTTTCTAATCTGATGTACCCGGTATTTAAATTTTCCCAAACTGGTGGTTTAGCCTTTCCACGTTAATATAAAAGCCCCCCATATATATGGTTGACACCTTGGCGTTGGTTATGGGGCTTTTTTACTAAAATCAACCACATTGTTGTGTACATTTTGTGTAAGTGTAGGCCTAATTATAAGGTAGGGCCCATTGAAATACAAAAAATGAATTAAAATATAATGATATAGGCCTACTATTGAATTCTATTTTTTGAAAGGAAGCAAGTAGCGAAAGAAATCAGCATGCAACAACACTTCGATTATACTTTTTAAATTTATATCTCTGGAACTATCTCTCGGCCCATGTTCAAATTTTCAGGGTCTGTCAAGAACATGTGTCCAATTTCCCTAAAAAAAAAATTAAAAAAAAAAGAGATCCTTTTGGACGGGGGTGAGCTCAAACCAGATTATTGTTGAGCTTTCAGTTACACCTTCATGAAAATGCATGTTGTGATATTTTGAAAGCCCTTGATCACAGCTTTAAAAAAACCCAAATTTAGCCTTCTAGGTCAATTAGGGCCAAAGTTATGTGTTTTTGAGCACTGTAGCGCGCTGGCCAAAACGTCAAAAAGTCGATATTTCGAGGTCCCGTAAACGAAAACGGGAAGTCAAAAAAAAAAAAAAAAACTCGTAAACATTTATTTTTATTTTAGTGTGTGTACCCCAAAAAATTTATCAATTTTAAGAGACTCAAAATTATTTTGCACTTTTTTCAAATTGATTTGATTTGGAATGACCCTACAGTAGTCAACTGAACAGAGTCCAACTATTTTAGTATGGTACCTGTACCTCGGTTTCTGGTTTCACAGTAGGCCTAGGTCCTACCCTAAACTGGGGGGAATCATGACAAGGTGTAATGAAGAAAGGTAGGCCCCTACACTACCTATAGCCTACAGAATGTAAACTTTGTCCTGGGGACCCCTTTAAGAAGTGGGCAGAACCAAAAAAAAACAAGCATATTAAGCCCTGGTAGGGCCCTGCATGGAATATGCCTCTTGGGTGTGCAATTTTCACAAGGATCTTGAAAAAAAGGATTAGAAAAGGTACAAAGAAAGCTGCAGCAAGGAAGGTTGAACAAAAGAAATATATGGATGGACCATAAAAACATGCATGGCAACATAGTAAGGAAGTACGATTGGTACAATAATGGTAGAGAGGCTGGGTTGGGAGAAGCTTGAAGACAGACAAAGACTAGATTTAGCAACCTTAGGCAAGAATCACAACGGGCAAAACTCGCAAGGCAAAAATACTACTTGCGTGGGTAAGTTCGAGGTCTGGAGCAAAGCGGCAATTTTTTTTTGCTGTTGCCTGTTGGATCGGTCCGCATGAAGCGGCCCCCGCCCGCTGTAATTCTGCCAGTTTTTATGTTTTGTTGGATTACTTTTTACAGGCGATGAGTGGAAAAGTTTACCTACTCACAACTAGGGATAACTTTTGGGTTAACCGGAAACCGGTTTCGATCCGGTTTTGAACGCAACCCCGGTTTTGAATTTTAAATTCGGTTAAAACTTTTTCCATTTTTTTTCATTTCAGATCAAGCCTAATAAAATACGGAACACCCATGCTGTTGTAGTAGGCCTGTTTAATAGGTAGGCCTACCTAGGCTACTTAAAAACAATTTTAAAAAAATCATATCAACTCAATTTAAATTGGCTTTTACCTCTTACCCATCTTTAAACCCAACCAAGGTCACCCGCTTTCCCGATCGTAAATATGCCAATGACACCCCTCCGGTTTTAAACCGGTTTGGTTTTTTTGGAAATCAATTAACAATTTCGCAACCAATGTCATCCCTACTCGCAAACCCATCAAAAGTCACTCGCAACTTGCGAGCTAGCAAGTAGAATTGGGAAACAAATTGGTAGATAGACTGAAAAAAAATGTACCGGTACAGAGTGTCTAGGCCCAAGAGGGATGGGAGGAACTTAGGGTTGCAAGATGTTTAAATTTTAAAAATTGGGATGAATTTTGATTCTTAAATACACATTTTATTTAAGGCTTGTAACAGCAGTGGAGGGAACCCTTAGGGGAGTACTAGGAGACAGGAGAAAAAAGACCAAAAGGGGGCGTGGAGGGAGGGTCTCTCCACCGGTCAGAGTGACTAAATGCGAGAAGAGAGGATTAGCCTAGGCGCAGGGGTCTGGGTGTCATCCTATCCGATCAAGTTGGTTTGGGGCTTTACAGTGACATTGAAGCCTTGAGGCCTAGACCCTAATTGTAACTCCCACCTTTGGAGTGTGTAGACCAAACAAAGAGTAGGCCTAGACCTAATGCAGGGGTGGTCCGCATTGTGAATTTTACTTATTTTTCACATTTGAAAATTGCAAATTTTCACATTTTTTCACATCTGGAAAATTAAGTTATTCACATTTTTTCAAATGGCATTTTCCTTAAACCCAACCCTCGTAAATCCAAGGGCAGCACGCTCGCAAAGCGTTAATATCCATTCGTAATGAGGTGGCGCAAGTAAACTGGGGTCTGGGGCGAAGCCCCAGCCGCTGGTTTTCAAATTCGCCAAAGGTGGAAATTTTTTGGGGTTTTGTGTTATATTTGGGGGCCTAAAAACGCATTTCAGACGTCATTTTATAAAAAAAAAAGGATTAATGAATGCTTAAATTGCATTACCCAACTCCTTAAGTTTTTTAGGTACGGTGAGACTAAAACGGCCTCTCTCTGATGGACTAAGGTCTTTTGGCCAATGGTCATTTGAAGATGGATTCTTATCTTGAAGTCGATGCCGTTGGTCAGGTGAAAGGAGAGCTGTGTATTTTCATGAGCTGGTTCGAGGCTACTCCCTGAGGCACTGGTTTAAATGTGTAAACCTGTATAAACAAATTTAAAAATACTAAAAATACAGAACGGGTTTGATTTAAATCAGAAACTAGAAAAATTTCATTTGATTTCATAAAAAGAATCTTTGTGATTCACTTAAGTTTAACAATTTTAATATAAAATCTATGTCAATCTGTTTTATTAAATTCTAGAAAATGCCAAGGTCATATTTCATCATTTTCGCATGTAGCGTCACCCGGACATTTGTTTAGACCTAGTTCAGTTAATGACGCTGTGTGCTGGTCTTTGATTGGTTATCAAAAAGCTACGATCGTTTTTGGATTGTTGAAGCGGCGTCTGCCCGGCAGTGTGTCGTGAGAGCTTTGAGACGTGAAGTTGGAAATGGGTCGGTGTGGCGTGGGCGTTTTTAGACGTTGCGTAAAACTTAGAGAAAGTGGACTGGAAAGAACATTTTGGGATATAGGAAACGCGTGTTAAAAATCCGCGGAAAGTGATAACCCGAAAACGAACGGCGATCTGCCAGAAGAAATACAAGAAATCAACGAGAACGATAACCAATCGAGGTACATTTTATAAGGCTAGCCAGCCCAGGGATACGTGAGTAAACGAACTTTTAAATGCTTTAGGAGCATATTAATAAACCTACGGACTTGATAAAAGACAGCATCGATAACCAAAAAAGGTTAGAACCATTCGATATCTGGACCGAGAGTTAGTTGGGGTTTTAAAAGAACCGAGAAAGGATTATATTCGCGTAGCCTGGATTTAGGACGCGATAACGCAAGCAAGGTTTGGTGGTCGTATTACAACGAAATACAGATTGAAAGATTATAAAAGGAATCGGTGAGGATAATATTGTCTATGAATCCAAATATAGGAAACATAAAAGGGAAAACAGGTTAATTACCATTCGATTCAGGGGCCGAGGTTTAGTTTTTATGTAAATTGGTTTTGAAATCCGTAAATGCAGATAAGTTGAAGAATAAAATGGCGAATTTTAATTGCAAAGAGCTTAGAGATAACATCAAAAATAAGAACTCGGAATATTCGTGAGTGCCTGAGCCAGCAACGTCGAACGAAGTGCTTTGGTAATAAAACGGGTAAGAACAGAACTGAGCCCCATAAAAGTAGGCGTGTTTACATTATTGAACGTCTGACAGTTTACCGTGTGAGATACAGGAAAACTTGGTTGTTGGCTTGGAATGCTGATATCGGGCAAGTGTGAAACATTAAAAAGTACGGTCGAATTGAGTTATTCGCACGATAAAATAAACGTATTTTATCACCGTTCAAACATTATCAAGGGGAAAATTGAACTCAAGAGTAATCACAGCCGGGATACGAACTCAAGACAGGATCTTCAATACAAGACTACGATCGTCTACAAATACGCAGCAAGTTACGGAATTTCACGTCGGGCTTCTTCGACGTCATAAGGTTTCGATGGGAGTCATGATCATTTGTGATGAGTATTTAAATTAAGTTTTAATTAACAATTAATTTTTCCCTAAATTTTCGGGAAACTTTACTGTTGTCCATCAGACCAAGAGATATCTTAACTGGAAAATCCATTCGCTTTTAGACTCAGTACTGATAGGTAGGGTTTGAAATGTATTCCTTGTCAATGAAGGAAAATTTATTTGTGTCATGCAATATAGCCCGTTCTGGTTTAACTTATGAACCCGTTGATTGTCTGGTTTTAATGTCATCCTAGATCTAGTATAAATTATAAGTTGGGATTTCAGAGATTTTGTCTCGCTGTTGTACGATTTTCTCAATTTTGTGGGTTTTTGGTGATTATAGGAGTGTGTTATGAACTGGTTAGGTAACTTTAGACTTGAGTACCAGGTTCACGCCTAGGGAGAGTTAATCATTCAAGTTTGAGTGATTTTAGTCTTGATCAGTTGTTTTAAAAACAATTAATTTTATTTCCAAGTGAGATCAGAAATCGGTTTCTCTTTAATTAGGCGACCCATCGCCGAGTATGTTTTTGTTTATTAAAAGTTATTTTTCGAAGTTTAACTATTTAGTGAAGTATCCAACGAGAGCTTATGATTACCTGAGGGGTCGTAGGTTCGTTGTGTTACACCGGTACTGGTTGAGGATCTGATTTTTCCATTTTTCCACACAAATAGCAAAAAAGAGCACTTTTCAGTGTCTAATTTTTCACACTTTTTCACATAGGGACCACCACTGCTAATGACAAAAAAAAACTAGGGCTCAATTCCTATAGCTTTAGGTCACACACAAGGGATGGGACCAGGGCGGGTCCTGGGCATAACAGTCCACTAGGGCAGCACATTTGCCGCCCTGACACATCACATCTTATTATAAACAAACGATTCTTCATGTTGAAAGAACATGATAAAAATAACACTGATTCTAAGTAATAAGAATGTAACATTCAACACTTAACCAAACATTGACTAGGCCTACGTATATCAAAGAGCTCGGTAACGGTTTAAGCAAATCAGTTTAGCTATGTTGAAAATAAGCACTGCCTTTTAAATCCAAATCCAAAATAGCCTACGATCGGCCATTATCAAAAATTAAGTGAATTATTTTTATAAGCTAAGGGTAGGGTATTAAACTAAAAACGTGGTACAGCAGAAATCACAAAAATGACAGATTTTATTTGTTGTAGCGGCGGATCACAATTCGAAAGTCGAATTCTTGGATCGATATTTCGCGTTCTTACTTCCCTGAAACAGTTTGACGTGTATATCAACCACTGATTTATTGAATGGGAATCGAGTTTTCCAAAACATTCCCGAAGTCATTCAAGGGCCAAAACCGACAGGTAGGCCTATATCAACAACACATCAAACCGTTTCATCCTAAACCGATTTGCCTAAACCATTTCTGAGCTTTGTGAAATGTAGTCAATTGCCATATGAATCTGCACTACCATTTGGATGTCACCTCTTGATCGCAAAAGGCGGCCAAAAGTCAGATCATCAAAACTCAGATTTCAACATTCTCGATAGTTCGACCATGTTGTTTTGACTTGCTAATCTAGGACGGAAGTTATATTCTTTCCGAAACTAGACTAGAAACTAGACCAGTCTCCGCCCTCGTGTAGGGCTGGTTTAATCTGTCCATCAGACCAGCAGTAACAGAATTCCAATGTTGGTAATTAGGCCTATGCCGTTGACAGTTTTCCGAGAAAAATAATGTAAAATTTACTCACCATGTTCCAGTATGTGTAATTAATGTTTCTCAATTCATTTTCAGCTACCGCATCATGATCTCTTTTACTTGTAAACAATGTTTTTCGTCTTTTTACTAGTGGAAATTGAGGCGTCACTGTGCGTCCATGTGCCACATCACTATGTTGATTTGGAAAGCATTAATCTCCTCCACTACGTCTCTACACGCAGCGTACAATTGCTGTGGCGTGGTTACTACCTCATTTAAAAATACATAATTAGGAACCTCACTTTAAATAACAACGTTAAGAGTGTTAAGGGTTCATTTTATTAGTGAAACACAAAGAAAAATACTTAATTAGAAACTAACAATTCACCGTCACCTTGAATAATTTTTAAATGTTCTCGTTTAGTTGCTGGATCCCGCCTGGTCTGACATGTCACCACCTACTTCATTTTCTGGTTCAGTGTTGACTCTCGCCGGGTCATTTTGAATCGCCACTTCTTTGAAAAACTCACATAGTCGATCGGTATGATTCGGGAGGTATCTCTTCCACATAAATTCAGCTAAATACCCCACGAAATGGTCTTCGCGACGGCCATACCGTGGTATGTTGGCGCGCACCTCCCTCCACGATCTTCCTATGTTTTGGGTGTGTGCGCCCGACATAGGATCTACGAAATTCTCTGAGTGGTTAACACTTAAATGTTGGAAGTCTTCGTCTTTTAGACAATAATAGGATTTCCATCCGTCCGATATGATGGTGGTACCAGCAAAATCCATTTCTTAATTATTGCTAATAGTGTAACCTTGTCTCTTTGGGCAATGGGAACAACAAATAGTTTCTTAGAGTCACGTTCGAAGCCACCAAAGACCCATTGACCCTCGATGACCTGGCCCCGATTGTACTTGCGGGTTCCCATTTTCGCCTCGTCAATCTCCACTATTTTCCCTTCCCCGCCTAGTGGCTCGTTGTGTCTGATACACCACTCAACACAGACTTCCCTACAAAAATTACTCCAGTCGACAACAGTATGTGCATTGCATTCCAGTTCTTGTTGGATGAATTCTTGTCTTGGGGGCCTCATGATTAACCAGAACGACGTCAACAAACATACTTTTTCCATTCCCAATCTGGAATGAGCGAACCACGTATTTTTAAATAAAGTTTGCTTAAAACAGCATTTTTTCCGTACAACCTGTTTGTTTTTCTTCTCCACTACACTTTTACTGCAGAACCAATACAAGCCACTATTCATATTGCAATTATTATCACACTTGGGGCACTTAAATTGGTCTAACAGTACACCGTGATCACGTAAGAAGGTAAGTAGGCCTAATTTATCTCTATCTCGACACATAACAATGAAATCGCAGAGGGTTACACGGCAACCGTCGCAACCCATGGTGGAGACTGTTATCACACCGTAGAAGCATAGGTAGAAGCCTGTTATCATGTGTTCCAAGGTTATCATTGACCCTGGCAAGGGGTGGGGGCTAGCTTGACGTTAGAAAAATCCCTAGGAGGCCGACCAGCCCTGGTCAGGACTCTAGATATAAGACTTCAAGTAGGGCCTAGGTAGGCTTAAGGCCTAGGCCCAATGGTCCTTAGCTAGGGGCCTAGATGAGAATTTAGAAATGCGATAGTAGGCCTAGCCTAGCTAGCCTAAGGCCCAGGCCTGTATCCTTGTGCTCACCTTCAAAAGTCTGACTTGGTCTGGGAGTTAGGTTAGGAGAGTCAACTCGCCGAAAAGATGGTGCTCCAGATCTACGCATCTTAAGGGTTCAATTGTAAAACAAACTATTAAAAGCTAAAGTGTATGTTGCACAGGACGTCCAGGCCACTGATCTAGCCTAGCCCTGACACCTGACCTGATTTTTAAAATGATTCTGGATGTCAACAAACAGAAGTAGTTTCATTGCGCGCCATGTTGCGCGCCAAAATCCGGCCTAGGCCGTGTCACCGCCTTGCAAACTCGTTTGTTGTTTTTGTTGTTGTAGTTGTCGTCGTCACAAGTGCAAGGTTTGAAAAGTTGCGAGAGTCGGTGGCCAACCTTCTTGGGAGGGCCAAATATGCAACACAATTGAAAACTGAATACGTCTATTTTCCGAAACACATAGAGCTTAGCGGAAAAGGGGCTATCGCCCCCCTTGATACTTGAAAGGGTTACATTTTGATAACAATCCTATTTAGAACTTACATAAACTAGGAAAACACTTAAGTCCCGCCGCGTTGATGGATGAGTATTTTTGTAAGTTTTAAGTTTGCGTAGGACCACTTTTCCTTTGCAAGTGCTTTTTGAATGCATTGTAGGTGATTGTTGTCAAGTTTCTATTGTTACTTGTTAATTGTTATTATAAACCTCAAAAAACTCATATTAAAACCTTTATTTCTATGGATTCTGGCTAACTTTTTCAACTTTTTCTTTCAAAAGGTACTACATCACCATAACCTTAATATTCGTGTGAAATATGAACGTTGTAACCCCACCCGTTTGGTCAGAATCGGCCCAAATGTCACGAAAATATCGCACTAAATATCGAAAAAAATCGTAAAAGTACGATATTTATGAGAAATATTTCTTCGATTGTACCCAAAAACGTGGCACGTCTAAGTTCAGAGATTTCGAAGGTCCCCTTCAATTTTCATCAAGATCGTTCATGCCGTTTGCCCGGAATCGTGCGAACAAACAGACAAAAAACAAACAAACAAACAAACAAAAAAAAAACACTCGAGCTAAATTTTTTGGAAGTCAGTGAAATTGGAGTCTTCGCTTCGCTCATCCAATAATACACTCTCTCTCTAAAACTAGGAAAACGCTTAAGTCCCGCCGCGTTGATAGATGAGCTTTTTTTGTAAGTTTTTTGTTTGCGTAGGACCACTTTTCCTTTGCAAGTGCTTTGTTAATGCATTGTAGGTGATTGTTGTCAAGTTTCTATTGTTACTTGTTAATAGTTATTTTAAATCTCAAAAAACTCATTTTAAAACCTTTATTTCTATGGATTAGATTATTGCCCGGAATCGTGCGAACAAACAGACAGAGAGACAGAAAAAAAAAACAAAAACATTGGAGCTAAATTTTTTGAGGGGTCAGTGAAATTGAAGTTATCGCTTCGCTCGCTACGCTCATCCAATGAACGTTGTAGCCCCACCCATCTGGTCAGAATCGGCCCAAATGTCACGAAAATATCGCACTAAAATTTTTTAAAAATCGTAAAAGTACGATATTCATTATAAATATTTCTTCGATTGTACTCAAAAACGTGGCAGGTTTAAGTTCAGAGATTTCGAAGGCCTCCATAAAATTTCATCGCAATTGTAGTATCGGTTTAGCCGGAATCGTGTTAACTAGGACTAGGAAAACGCTAAAGTCCCGCCGCGTTGATGGATGAGCGTAATTGGTGCATTGAGCTGCCATGTGTTATTATGCGAATTTTCTGTTGTTTCTGTGGCAAAATCATTACTAAGTTGAAGATATTTTTAAAACTAGGAAAACGCTAAAGTCCCGCCGCGTTGATGGATGAGCTTTTTAAAGTTTTTAGTTTGCTTGGGATATCTTTACTTTTGCAAGTGCTTTGTTTTGCTGCCTACGCATTGTAGATGAATGTTGTCAAGTTTCTTTTGTTTCTTGTCAATAGATATTATTTACCGTAAAAACTTATATTAAAACGCTTTATTTCTATGGATTCTGGCTAACTTTTTCAATTTTTTTCTTTCAAACGGTACTACTCACCATAACCTTAATGTCCATGTATAATACTAGGAAACGCTAAAGTCCCGCCGCGTTGAAGGATGAGCGTTTTATAGTTTTTGTTTGCGTGGCATATCTTTATTTTTGCAAGTGCTTTGTTTTGTTGCCTACGCATTGAAGTGATTGTTGTCAAGTTTCTATTGTTTCTTGTCAATTGGTATTATTTACCTTAAAAAACTTATATTAAAAGCTTTATTTCTATAGATTCTGGCTAACTTTTTCAACTTTTTCTTTCAAAAGGTACTACATCACCATAACCTTAATGTCCATGTATAATATGAACGTTGTAGCCCCACCCGTTTGGTCAGAATTGGCCCAAATGGCAAAAAAATAAAACATATGCCAAAAATAAAAAAAACA
>JAMZAV010015115.1:0-13935 GCA_024449915.1 Sweltsa coloradensis | reverse complement strand
ACTTCCCACACAAAAAAATCTTGTCTTGCAGTTTTTTTACACTTCATCAGTCATTGTAGGGAATCATGGAATTGCCATTACATAACTAAAAAAGCAATTATTTAAATGGCTAAATTAGCATAATACGCATTCTAATTATGATATTTTACAAGAATGATCATCGACGTTATCTCAACTGTTTGATCACGAAACCCCGGCTGTCGTATCGTTGATTTGACTAATATATGGGTAGTATGTGTAATTTTTTTTTAAAATTAAAAATTATGTTTTTGTGTGGTAGAAAAATGTTTGTAAAAGCTTTGCTGGCCCCGGAGATAAGAATCACAGCTCGGGGGACCCTTGCTCGGGGCAACAATACTTGTAGCCAGCCAGCTTTTTGCGGCATAGGCAGGTTCAATTATCTGTGGTCTGGTTGAAATGTATTGTAAATTGAACCCAACAAACACACCCCCCAAGCCCCCAGACCCTAAATTCATCAATAAAAAGACAAACGTATTTCTCAGTAGTAGAGTAGACAACATTGACCCTTCTCAAAACCGCACCTAGCCCGATGTGTCGAAAAGTGCTAACCAGTGAATTGTGTAATTGTGTTTGTCCATTTTTATTGCTTGGAAATAACTAACAAATAATTAATTAATTTAACTTTCATTTTTAACTATCTTTTTAATTTTTAACTTTCTTTTATAATATACACTTAGAGCAAACAAACTAAAACAAATTCAATTTATTAAAATTTAAATATGACTGAACCGGTTGAAGGGGGCCTATATTCTCACGTCGTTTGCCGTTTTGGATATTTATGACAATTTTTCGCTTGGGCCAGCTAGTGTCGACCCATGATCAGGCGCGTAGGAACTCCTTTGGGAAGGGGGGGGGGGGGGAACAACCAAATTTGCTGGGTTAGCACGGGGGGTTGGGGGGGCGGAGCCCCCAACCCCACAGCGCCGCAGGCGGGAAAAATTTTGAAAAATTAGGTTTTTAGGTGTGTTTGGTGGTTCTAAAAAAAAATCGTGGCTGAATGCAATACCAAATTAATGTATTTTTTGTACAGTAAAACCTATTTAAAAATAAAAATAAAATTGGAATAGTTTAAGAGATAGACCATTGAATATGCATAAGCTTCATTGATCACGTCCAACAATAATAGGGATTGTCGAAATTTGTTTGGTTAACGGTAAGGGAAAGGGAAGTGGAGAAAAAACACTGCAGACGTGCCAAAACAAAATCATTATCAGTAATTATAATGGATTAAAATAACTTTTAATTAGTCTTATCACTTAAATTCGTTATTCAGAAATTTGTTTTCCGTGGCGTATTTAGCGGCGGGGACTGAATTTCTAAGATTCTGAAAGTAGGGGGGTCACTGTAAAAAGTGGGGGGGGGGGGAATTACCCCCATTCCCCCCCCCCCCCCCCCCCCCCCCTCTCCCGCCTGACCATGATACGTTGCATTGAACATGAAACAACAGCAAGGAAAAACGAAATCTAAAAACTATGGGATAACGGGATAGGTTTATTTACAGTTTCTCTACTCGGATTAAAGTCACAAAACTTTTTGTAGCTCCTTTTTTTTATAGAAATATAAACACAGGTTTTAACTTGTACACAAAAGTTATAATAAGCGGTGTTCTCATTGGGATGAGGAAACAAACGACAAAAAATCTAAGGAATTTCTCAACCCGGAAGGTCATGCAAATGCTGTAGTATTGCACGGGATTCCAGAAGAGGCTATACTATAAGGTAAGCAAAGCAGCTATCCTTTAGGGACCGATACAATCTGTGTATGGGCAAAAAATAATGTAGGGGCCTAATAAGATCGATATTAAAGTCAAATCAATTATTATTAAAATTCAAAATAATAGTAGGCTATTTCCCGTCCATGGTCGTAACAGAAACGTGAGTGGTACCTAGGCCCTTGATATAATTAAAGGAAAAGGAGAGCAATAACCCCCCCCCCCCCAATCTTGATTTTCTTAAAAATATTATTAATTCAGTTAACTTTTTATAAGGCAAAATACAATGTAGGACTAATACGAAGCATTTTGTTTGAGCTGGTGATGTGGTTGGTAAACCACAATCCTGTATGGTAAGCACAGTATAATAGAGTACACTATTATCTGTGATTGTAGTTTAGTTACGTCAGTTGATGTGTTCACCGTTTGTTTATTATTAGGCTACGGCTACCTTTTTTTGAAATATGTACGCATTGATATATAATTATTATGTTTTGTATATTTTTTTCGTTTCCGTTTCCTTCTTCCCACTCCAAGACTACTCTGACTAATTGACTACACTCAGTAAGTATTTAGCATAAGCCCCCACGGATATCTTAGGCCCTAGGGTAAAAATAAATAAAATACAATGTATAACGTCAAAATAAACTTACGAGTTTGCTGTGTTGGTTTCAAAGGGATCCACTTCTTGTTGCACTTCTATGTTATCACTGTCACTTTCACTGATGGAGCTGGTTTAGCAGCGTTTTTTTTTTTCTTTTTTTTTACGCATGCGATAAGCAAAAGAACTCTGCCAGATGTCCTCCGAGTGGGACATTTTCTCGATTTAGGCATGACAATTTATCCAAATTATACACACAACACAATGATAGAGCTATCTCAAACACGAGGACGTTGAGATGACACTGAAAAGAGAGTGAAACAGTGAATGCTTTTCTTTGGGAAGACCCACATTTTGTGTCAAAATCTTTGCAGACAGAGAAGACTTGACAGGTGGTTGCCACTGGCTTATAAACTTCGGTAAATTGGGATTCTGAACACCAAACCCAAGAATGAAATAGCTCTGTTAGGCGGGTTGGAAATAAACACTTATAGACAGGTCATTCAAATACTGAGAAGGGTGGGAGTTGGGTTTTTTTTTTGGGGGGGTGGTTTGGGGTAAAAAAAAACCCTTTTATTTGGACAAAAATTTAATAGATTTAAAATATTTTAATCGGGTTTTGGGGTATTTTAAATTTTAAGGGTAATTTGGGGATTTTTTTAAAAGTTTTTTTTATTTTTTAGGGGGAAAGGGAAAAATTTTTTTGGAAAATAATTTTTTTTCGGAAATTTTGATATAAAAAATTATTAGTTTTTATATTTTTTTTTCTTTTTGGTTTTTTTTCCCCCCAAAATCCAAAAAATTATTTGGGGGTTTTAAAATTTGGAATAAATTTGGGAAAGTATTTGGGGTTTAAACCCCAAAAAAAAGGAAATTATTTTGGGGGCCAAGGGTAAAAAAAAAAAAAATTTAAAAAAAAAAAAATAAAAATTTTTTAAAAATTAAAAAAAAACCCCAAAAATAAAAAAAACTTTGGGGGTTTTTTTTTTTTTTTTTTTCTTTTTTTTTTTTAAAGGGGGGAAATTAAAAACTTTTTTGGTTGCCCCCCTTTTTTAATTTTTCCCCCAACTGTAAATTTTCCCAATTAATGGGGCTGGTTGGCAGCGTTTTTTTTTTTTTTTTTTCCCGGCCCAGGGCGAAAAAAAAAAAAAAAACTCGCCGGGAGGGCCTTTTCCAAAAGTGGGAAAATTTTTTTTCGATTTTGGGCCCTTTTGGGAAAATTTTTACCCCAAAATTATACACACAACCCCCAATGATGGGGAAAGCTTTTTTCCCCCAAAACACGGGGGGACGTTAAAGAGGGGCCCCATTTGAAAAAAAGATTTAAAAAAAACAGGAATGTTTTTCTTTGGGAAAAAACCCCAACTTTTTGGGGTAAAAAACCCTTTGCGGGCCCCAAGAAAAGGGGGGGGACTTAAAAGGGTTTTTTGGGGCACGGGGTTTAAAAAAATTTTTCCCCCCGGAAAAAATTGGGATTTTTAAAAAAACCAAAAAACCCAAAAAATTAAAAATGGGGCCTTTTTAAAGGGGGGGGTTTGGAAAAAAAAACATTATGGGGACAGGTTTAAAATTGAAAAAAAAGAAAAACCCGGGCGGGGCCCAAGATAAAAAACCAAAATTCCCCCAAAAAAAAAAAAAAAACAAAAAAAGGGGGGGGATTTGGCCCGGGGGGAAAAAGTATTTTTTTTTTTAGGGGTGGGCCTTTTTTTTGGAAAAATTGGGAAGGGGGTTTTAAAAAGTATTTTCGCGGGAAAAATAGCGTTGAAAAACTTTTAAAAAACCCCATGAAGGGTTTTGGATAAAATGAATGTGACCCAAATGAAAAAACATTTGGGTTTTAGCGGGGGCTTTTCCCAAGATTTTAATTTTAACCTTTAAACGGGAATTTTTTAAAAATTAAACCCCCAACAAAAAACCAAACCAAATTTTAGAGGAGAGGAAAACCCAAAATTTTAAATTTTGAAAAAAAATTCCCAACAAAAAAAAATGGTTTTTTTTTTTGAAATCGGATTCAAAAAAAAAAAAAACCCCAATTTTAAAACATATTTAAAAAGTCTGGGAAAAAAATTTTTGGGGGTTTGCCCAAAAAAATTTAAATAAAAATTTCCCAATAAAAAATTTTTAAAAAAAGGGGAAAATTTTTGGAATTAAAAAACATTTTTTTTTAAAGTCTATTTTAAAAAAACTTTTTTGCGGGAAAAAAAACTAATTTGTAAAAAAAAGCCCAAAAATTTTTGGGAATGTAAAAATTTTGGTTTTTTTTTTTTTTGGGGGGGGGAATATTTTTTTTTGGGTTGGGGGTTTCCCGGGTTATTTGGGGAAAAAAAATTAAAATTAAAAAAATTTTAAATTTGCTTTAAAAAAAAAAAAATTAAAAAAAAAATTGTTAACGGGGACAGGGGAAAAAATATTGGGGAGGGGTTCAAACTAAGTTAACTAACTGAAATTTAAATTTTAAACCCCACCCTGGGGAAAAAACCCCACAAAACAAAAAAAAATATTAATTAAAAAATGAAACAAAAATTTTTAAAAATTTTTAAATTTGGGTTCAAAAAATAAATTTTATTTTTTTATTATGGTGGGGCCCCGTTCTGGGGGGTTTTTTCTTTCTTAAAAAATTTTAAACCAAAACCCCAAAAAATAATTTTAAAATAGGTTTTTAATAAAAAAAGGGGAAAAAAAAAAACCCCAAAAAAAAAACAACGATAAAAAACCCCAAAAAAGGGGCATCATTTACGGGGTGGTTTTACCCCCCTAAAATTTTTGAAAATTTTTAATTTTTAAGCAAATTAAAAAAAATTAAAACCTTAAAATTAAAAATTAATATTTTTTATTATTTTTTTTTTTTTTTTTTCCAAATTTTAATTACCCCCGGAAAAATTCAAAATTTTTAAAAAGGGTAAAAATTTGGATTTAAAGGTTTTTAAAAAACTTTGGGGGGATTAGCACAAAGTAATTTTTCCCAGCTTTCCCAAAACCTTTTTTTAAAAAAAATTAAATTTTGGGAAATTTTCCAGAATCTTGACCATTTTTTATTGTAGTTGAAAATTTTATTTGCGCAAAAATTTTCTTTTTTTCCAAAGAAAAAAATTTTTTCGGGGTTTACGGGGGCCCATCCCCTATTTTTTTTGGAAACCCAAATCTTTTTTCATGAAAAAAAAAAAAATTAAAATTTAATATTAATAAAAAAATTGGTTTTTTGGGGGGGACAATTATATTTTAAAAAAAACAATGAAAAAATGGGATAAAATTAAATTTTTTAAAAGGGGAAACGGGGGGACAGCTTTCTATTTTTCATTTTTCTCATCTCAGGTTTTTCAGTTTTTTTCAATTCGTCTTTCCCCAAAGGGTTTGGGTTTTGAGGGGGGGTTTGGGGTAATAAAGGGCCTCCCCTCAAATTTGTACATTTATTTTTTTTTTTTAAAAAATGGCAAAAAAAAGGGGAAAAAAATTTACCCTTTGCTTTAAAGTTGGGGTTGGGGAATTTTAGTTTGTTATTTAAAATTTTTTTTTTGGGGGCTTTTTAAAAAAAACCCGGGTTTTCATTTTCCCCAAGGAAAAAATTTATCCATTATTTTCGAAAATTTTTTTTAAACAAAAAAAAAAAACTTTCATCGGGAAATTTGGGCATAAAAAAAAAATTTTTCAAAAATTCTTAAAATTTTTCCCCTTTTTAAAACCAAAATTTTTTTTTTAAAAAAAAAAAACCGGGGGCTTTCTTTTTTCGCCCCCCTTTGGGGGCCAATTTTTGGCCACCAAAAAAATTTTTTAAAAATTTTTGGGAAAAAAAAAAAAAACGTTTTTAAAAAAAAAAAAATTTCAAAACCCACTAAAAAAAGGCCTTTTAAAAAAAAAAAAACGGGGGAAGGGTATTTTTAAAATTAGAAACCTGGGGGTTCTCAAAAAACTAAAATGGGGGGATTTCAGGAAGGCCCTTCCCCCCCCAATTTTAAAAATTTAGAAAAAATAGGGTAGGTAAATTTACAAGGGGTTTTTTACATGAAAAAAAAAAAAAGGCTTACATTAAAAAGGGAATTTTTACAAAAAAAAAGAGGGGGTGTGTTGTTTGTTTTTTTTCTTTTTTATACAACAAAAAATTTTGGGGGAAAAATTTTAATTTTTGTTTGGATTTAATTTTAATAAAATTTGTTAGGGGGGGCCAAAATGTAAAAAAAAAAAAATGTTTTTTTTTTACCCCAAAGTACATGCAAAATTTTTTTAAAATTTCCTTTTTTTTTTTTTTAAAATTTTTTCCTTTTCAGTCGGTTTAAGGGGCCAAATTTTAAAACGATTTTTTTTTGGGGTTTGAAATTTTAAAAGGGGAAATTTTCAAAATTTGGTTTTTTTAGGTTTCAAAAATTCTTGATCCCAAAAAATGGGATTTTTTTAATTTTTACCTTTTTCAAAAAAAACACTTAGTTTTTCTATTTGGGGAAAAAAAAAAATTAAAAAAAACCCGAAAATTTACTTTAAAAGGGGTTTTTATTTATTTTATTGCCAGGGGTTTAAAAAAAAGGCAAAAATTTTTATATGGGGGAAAAAAAAGGGGGAAAAAACGGGGGGGGGGGACTCTTTTTTAAATTTTGAAAGGGGACCCCAGGGGCTTTTTACAGGGATATTTTCGATTTTTTTCAATATAAAAATCTGTTTAAATCAAAAAATTTTAAATTAAAAAAAAAAATTCTTGTTTTTGTTTTTTTTTACGGGGTTTTTGGTAAACTGGGCCCAAGTGGTGGTTACGGTTTAACAGGGAGGGATTTTTTGTTCGAAAAACCCCAGTCATGGGGAATTTTGGATATTAATTTTTAAAATTTTTTTTCCCCAGGGTTGGTTAGGGGGGCATAACCCCTAAAAAAAAAAAAGGGCCTTTACCTTTTTTGGAGTGAGGGAGGGGTTTTTAAATCGTTTGGGCGGGGGGAAAAAAACCCCCCCCCCCCCCCCCCCCCCCCCTTTTTTCTTCCCCCCCCCCAAAAGGGTTTTAAAGGAAATTTTAAGGGCCCCCTGAAAAGGGGGAAAAAATTTTTCCCTTTGGGGGGTTTTTCCTTACGAAAAAAGGGCCAAAAAAAAATTAAGGGGGATTTTTTTGGGAATAAAATTGCTTTTAAACCCCCCCTTTTGGCTAAAAAAAATTTATTTTGGGCATTTTTTTGGGGTTTTATTTTTAACTTATTTTCCAAAGGGGAACAAATTAAAGGGGTAGCTTACCTTTTACTGTTGGGGCCGGGATTATTTTTTTGGTTTTTTCGCCCGCTTTGTTTTTAATTTGTTTTTTTTTAAATTTTTGTATTTTTTTTTTTTTTCATTTTTTTTCATTTTTTTTTTATTTGGGGGTGCCTTTTGCCCGGTTTTTGGCCCAGTGTTTTTGGTTTTTGGCCAATCACGTTCTTTTTTCCGTTTATTTTCCCCGGTTTTTTTTAATTTTCGAAAATTTAAATTCATTCAGGTTTTTTTACACGACAACCCTGTGGGGGTCTTTAAAAAAGGCCCGGCCTTTCCTTCTTTTTACACTTCCCCCCTTTAAAATGGCTTTAACCAGTTCAGTTTTCTCGACTCTCGGGAAATACTTTTGAGTGCAGTTTTTTTGCCACGTTTCCCCACAAATTTAAGGGGTTTTTTCTAAAAAACAATTTTTTCCCGTTTTTTTTCTTTTACTTTTTAAAAAAAAAGGGCCGGGTCTTTTTAAAAACCCTTTTTTTCCTTTTCCCCCTGGGGACGTTTTGAAAAACATTGCCCCGGTGCGGACGCACGGGGGGAAGGGCAAAAAAAATTTTCCCCCAAAACCCAAAAACCTTAACAAAACGTAAAGGGGAAAAAACCCAGCCCCATGCGGGAAAGTTTTTTTCCCCCAAAAAATTAAATATGAAAGGGGTTTCTCTTTTGTATTTTTTTAACCCCTTTTGTTTTTTTTCCTTTTGCTCTTTTTTCCCTCATTAAAAAAAAAAATTTAAAAAGGGGTCCAAAAAAAAAACCCTTCGGTTGGAATTTGGGGCCCTTTTAAAATTTTTTGGGGTCCCCAAAAACCGGTTTAAAAAAAAAACTTTGCTTTTTTTTTCTTTTTTGGGTTTTTCACCCAATTTTCTTTCCCCCCTTGGGTTCTTGAAAAAAAAAAAAACAAAAAATCGCCCCCCAAAAGTTGGGGTGTTTTTTTTTGTTTTTTATCTCGGGGGCTTTTTTTTCCAGGGGTTTCTAGGGGGGTCACGTTTATTTTTCGGGGAAATTTTCTTTTGGTTTTTTACTCAGGAAATTCACTTTCTGTTTTGTCTTTTTAACATAATTTTTTTTCTGGGGATTTCTTTCTTGTATGTGTTTTTTTCCCCCGGGCCCTTCTAAAAAAAATTTTTATTTTTAAAAGTGTTTTTTCTTGTTTTTAAATGCTTTTTTGCCCCTCGCGGGGAATTTTTTTTAACGAAAATTCGTTTTGGGCCCCAAACCCCCTTTTGAAAAGGGGGGGGGGGAACGTGTAAAAATTTACGAAATTTGCTTTTTCCTCCTTGTTTTTTTACGTCATTGTTTGGGGTTTTTTATTGCCCTGGGCGCCCGGGGTTTTTTTATTTAAATTTTAAAAAACCGTGTCACTTTTTTTTTGGAAAATTGTTTTTTTCCTTTTTTTTTGTCTTTTGGGTTTCTCTTTGGGGGAATTTGCCCCTTATTTTTTTTTCCCCTTTTGGAAAGGGGAGTTAAAAAGCCCCCCAACAAAAAAAACCGGTTTTGGAAAAGGCCTGGGTGGGAATTTTTTTTTTTGAAAAGGCGTTCGGGGAAAAAAACACAGGGGAGGGGTTCTTTTAAAAAAAAAAAACCGGGGGGTTTTGGGGGGTTTCGCCTTGTGTGGGGCCTCGGTTCAAAACCAAACCTCTGTTTTTTGGATTTCGGGTTTTTTAAAAAGGGACACCCAAAAAATTTGGTTCAATTTCGGATATTAAAAACGCATTTAAAAAAAAGGGACCACGGCGGGGGACCCACCAAAAAAATGGGGACAAGGTTAAAGACGGGTTTTGAAAAAAAAAAAAATTTTGGTACGCAGAAAAAAGCTGGGGTTTCCCCCGGGGCGGGTTAAGTTGATTCGGGGCCCGGGCAGTTTTGAAAAAAACCCCCGGGGCCCTCCCCCCCACCCTTCTGCAAAAAACTCCCCCCAATTTCTTACCATTTTCGGGGGACCCCCCCCCAAGTTCGCGGGTGACATTTGCCAAAGCCCGAGTTCAAATCCCTGTTCAAGTCTTTTGACGACGAAAAACACATCTTTAAAGTAATGTGAAGAAGGTCAATTACCTCAAATCCTCGTTGTCTGAACAAGCTCTAGTATTATCTCTGAGTTTCAAATCTGTGGAAGCTATCCTGGCATTAAATGCTTTAAATTACGTTATCAGAAAAAAGAGTTCTAGGCAGGCCCTATGTTCAGAAAATAAATAGAATTTGTTCCCTTTAAGATTCGTCCTATGAAGGGGCTTCAAAGCTTTTCCCCAAAGTCCATCGTAATTCGGTTGAGCTTGGAAAACACTAGATATTCCAGATTTTTGGCGATTTTCTGCTGCTATGTTTTTGTTTTTGCTAAAAACTAGATCCCTTTTCTCGGAAAACTTTCCCAAAAAATAAGCATTGGCCTAACTCAGCTCCTGATTTTAAAATCGTTTTAAACGATTTTTTGGGAAAAACAGTCTGCACTTTTGGAGCTTTTTTGCTGTCGGCAAAAATTTGACTATTTTCACCGAAGGTTCTCATCCCTTAAGAAAGTTAATTCTTTTTTAGTATCGTCCGCACCTGTTTTGAACTTTTTAGTTTTGAAGGGGAAAATTTGCATGACTCCTTCGCGCTAATGTGGTCCCTCTCCTTTTTCGTGCCCTCCCCTGCCCAAGGGCAACACACATTTGGGTCAGTGCCCTGTTTTTTTTAGGGCAAGTGTCAATGAAACGTTATGACACTCTGGACGATTTGAAAACGTTGTTTTAATTTCATGGGGGGGCACATGCGTTTTTCAATGGCGTCTAAAAAAAATTCGTGGTTTTTGTGTGCCCTAGCAACAAACACCCTTTTATTGCCCTTTACACGGGGCTCCACCCCCCCCTCTGTTTAGGAAAGGGGAAACACCCCCTCAGGCCCCAAAATCAGCAGCCCCCCTCAAAACTCTCTCATGTCAAAAATCCGAAACTTCGAACCCACGCATCAAAAATGTCCGGTTTGGGGGACATTCGCGCCTCATCAGTGATGCCTTTAAAGGGATTTTGCCCCAACCCTTTCCGTGCGGTAATAGGAAATTGGGTCACAGATCCCAGCCATCACCCAACTCGCCCAGTGCAAAGGTTTGGTTTGAAGATCCAAAAAAGCCACTTTTAAAAAATCTCAGGTTTGGAGCCCCAATTTACTCGTTTTCCTCGGGACTGTTACGTTGTAGAATGCACCCCGTCGCTCCTCAAAAAGTATATCGTTAATGCACACGTTTTCTCCTCTATTGCCGGCAATCTGCCTACGTTTCGGTGTTTCCCTTTCGTCTTTGAACGGTTTTCGTGGGGCTTTATCTTGCCCGGGCGAAACGTTTCAATGTGCCTGGGCCCCTATTGATTTTCCCCACGGGGCAGATCTCTACTCAGACATTCTATGTAAGAAAAGGTGACTCAGTCCGGGGGGGGGGGCCCGCCGGGACTTTAATACGGCCCTTTGGAGGGTGTTGTAGGGCCAAGGGCAAACCCCAATATCAAACCTTCCCCTTTAAACCCTCGTTCCTTTTTCACGGAACAAACAAACCTTTGGAGAGGGATGCTCTTTTCCTTTTTTGCGAGTCTGAAGAAGTGGCTCGACCCCCCCCTCACAGACCCAAATGGGAAAAATGCTCGCGAAGAGCATTTTTTTCATACTCACTCTCGCAAAAAATTGGTCGCTACTCGGTTTTCTCCCCCTTTAAGCCCGTTGTAAAAAAGCAAAGGTTTTAACCGCAACCCCGCTTTTTCAGAATTTCATAGTCCCCCGAGGCGTCGACTAAAAAGTGGGCCTCCGTACCAATCAAAAACTTTTGGGCGCCCCATCGGGAAAATCGAAATTTTTCGGAGCAACTCCCCACCCGTTTTACCCACGACGTTCTGAAGAGAAACCAAAACTGATTTTGCTTTGCGGGGGTTGCTCCCCCCTTTGAACTGTTAGGGCACCCTTTGTGGCTAAAAGGGTCCCCCCTTTTATGGGGTTCTCCCCCTTCCACGTGGCCCCCGTGGTCACCTGTTCGACCCCACCCACCCACGGGCCCCAGCTCAAAAACCGGGCCCCTACTGTCTGATCAAATCATGACCCCCTCCCTTGATCCCTTGCTTGTTAAAACTGCCCAAAACTTTTCCGCTCTTTAAAGCGAAGCGGTTTTTCGGCCATGTGGTGCGTTTCTCAAGAATTTTCTGCCCCCTCGCGCACGCCTTCCCTTTCCCCCCGGGGCCCCTCCCTTTCCCTCTGAAACTGATGGGCGCAAGGGAAATTTTTTTGTGCGGCTCACTCAGAAGCAATTTTCTACGCTTGTCAACCAGACCGCTGGTCTTCTCGAATCCCCCACTCTCAAAACCGTTTATCGACCCCCCCCCCCCGGGGGGTTTTTAGGGGGGCGGCAGGTTACACAAATCCTTGCCTCCTGAAGAAAACTTTTTCACCCCTTTGCTCCCAAAAAGGGGGGGATCTTTCCTCATCTTTTGGGGGACGAGTTTATCGATTTTATTTCACTCGGGCCTCGTCCCTTTAAGCCCCCATCCAAACAACACTACTGGATTTTTTGTCTCCCGCGAGTTCCCCCGGGCAAAGGGATTAGACGTTTCTTAAAGTGTTTCAAGGTTTTGCCCAAAAACCTTTTTAGCCTCTCATGGGCCCGATCTTTCCCGAATCTCGGCTTCAGCCTTCCGCGCTTTTCTCAACGCGGCATGATTAGGGAGGGCCTTTTTTTGTGAAGACGAGTTTCTCGCCCGAAACGCCCCCCTCACCAAAGGTACCATGTCTTTTATTTGCATGGTTTCTAAGGCTGTCCATTTGGAAATTTGGGCTCCCATCTATCCAAAGGAAGCGGGTTTTTGGTTTTTTAGATCCTTTCTTGTCGTCGTGGGCCCTTCCCGGGTCACATATATTCCCACTGGGTCGTAATTACGTCGGTGCGGCCGTTTCTCTCCGCGAGATTCATGCCTTTCTCGCTCGTCCGAGACATCTATTTCTGATGCGCTCGCCCACCGTGGCCCTTATTGGGTTTTAAACCCCCCCTACGCCCCCAAATTTTGGTGGCCTTTGGGGAAAACCGGGGGTTTTTAAAACCGGCAAAGGTTTTTTTGCTCTGTCGCCCGATCAAAGGACACCCCCCACACCTTTAAGAGGTTTTCCACCCTCTTCGCGCGTATTGAAAGCCGTGCTAAACAGTCGCCCCCCCTGTGCCCCCTTCATTTGACCCCGCCCCAGGGGCCCCCGGGCATCTTACCCCGCCCCCCCTGGGTAATTGGGCCCCCCCAACCCCCCCACCCCTTTTGGGCCCCCCAGAACACGCTTTGGGCCAACCCTTTCGTCCCCCCCTCCCCTCGCGGCATCGTGGGCCGTCCAAAATTTCACCAAACGTTTGGACTCCCTTGGTCTACTGAGTATTTTCATACTCAAAGCAAAAGGGGGGGAAAATGGATTCCCCGCGTTTTCCTAATCTCAAGCTTGGGGGACGTGGGTTTTTTTTTTGGAACCCCCCCTGTATCCTCTATCGTGGGCCCTCCCGGGGAGTTTGTAAAACTGTGCCCCCGCCCAAAGGGCGGCCCCAGTCTAAAAGTGGTTTCTGTCCCTACTATAAGGGGGGGTTTTTTTTTTTTTTTCCCGTCCCGGAAAAAAAATTTGGGTTTCCCCCCCACCCCCTTAGTTTTTCGGGGTCGGACTTGTTTTTTATTTGTAGTTTATAGTTGTTTCTCCCTTTTGGGCTACTTAAAATGTATTCAAATTTTTGGTGGGCGGTTAGTTTGCGGCCCATTATATTTTGGTATTTTGTTTTCCCCTTTTTGATTAGTGCTTTTTTCATTGTTTTTGTATTTTTTATTTTTTTCATTTGGTTTTTTTTTTGAGTGCTTTTGCCCCCGGTTTTTTTCACTGATCTGGTTTTGGGCCAACACGTTCGTTTTTCCCTTTTTTCTTTCCCTTTGTACTCGCCCTATCATTTATCTTAGGTTAGTACCCGACAAGCTTTGTTTTCGAAAGGCGCTCGCCCCCTCTGTTATCCCCTCTCGCCCGTTTTTATGGGGATAAAGTTTTAGTTCTTTTGTATCTCAGCACTACTTTGAGTGCAGTCTTTGCCCCTGCTTTTCCCAAAAATTTAAATTCTCTGAACAATTCTTCCCTTTTTTCTCTACTCTTACAACGGGCCAGCTTATTTTCCCTTTTCCCATCCCCCCCGACGTTGGCCCACACTGGGGTCGCGGGCGCACGCGAGCAAGGGGGGGAAAATTTGCCAAAAATTCCCCAAACCCCCGGGCGTAGGGGCAAACCCGTCCATGCAGGAAGTATTTTCCCCAACATATGTAAGTTCCTTTTTTATTTATATCCTTTGTTTTTCCCTTTCTCTCTTATCTTTAAATTAAAAAAATAAAAATTTCAGTCCACTTAAAAATTTTCGGTTTTAACATTT
>JAMZAV010015114.1:0-11038 GCA_024449915.1 Sweltsa coloradensis | reverse complement strand
ACTACTACTACTACTACTACTACTACTCTACTACTAACTACTACTTACTACTACTATACTACTAACTACTACTACTACTACTACTACTATTTACTACTACTACTAGCCAAAGATGGCGCCGGTAAAGACGAAACGTATTTTACGCTCCTCAAACAAATCAGTTTTTTCATAGTTCTTCTCGGATTTTTATTTTCTGGCAGTGGGTACTTACAAAGATTTTTATAACAAGTGAAAAGTGTAACAAGTTTCAGTTTTAATAATTCTCTATTTCTGTACTAAAAACGGTGTTTAACTTCTCTGCATACTCATCCGCCGGTCTTCGCGTCGTCTTCCGTGGCAGCCAAGAGCACAAAACCACCCCCGTCAACATTTAAAACAGACCCGGTCGCAGGGTTTCGCAACCCACCCTCGCTCGGTTTCAAGCTCTGTGCCTCTGCTAATTTTGCCGGCGACATCCAAGTCAACCCTGGCCCCGAGACCTCCAACGTACGCTCGCAGCACGTGGATCCGGGCCCCCTAGCGTCTGATCGGGAACTGTCATCTACTAAAATGAACGCAGGAAGCATCTCCGGAGGTAACAAGTTGCGAGTTTCAATACGTTTTCGCCGACAACAGTGGAGTGCACGTGGTGTGTGTTACGGAAACATGGTTACATCCAAATGTTTTGACAGTGAAGTATTAGACGTCATCAATATGTCACCCATAGAAACGATCGGTCACTGGAACAAAGTCAAAGGGGGGTGGGGTTTCTTATAGCCGTAAACACTGAACGTCATCCGTGCGGCGCGAAGATTTTGAAACGGCTGAATCGAAATTGTCTGGGTGCAAATAAGGAAAACCGTCAGCACAGTCTCTACATTGGATGTTGCTATCTCCCTAAACCTACAACAGAGCTTATTGAGAAGCTATGGGCCAACGTCTCCCCACGGTTCAATCACACCTCGGCGTACAAGATAGCGTTTTACTCTGTGGGGACTTCAACCTGCCTGGTGTTTACGTGAAAGCTCGCGGAAACCTTGACCCTCATGATCTTATTCCGGTATGTACTAACACCGGAGATCAACCACATGTTCAAAGAGTTTGTCTGTGAAACCCCAACTTTTTAAAAAAATTCCATTTCCAACCTGCAACAACCATTTTTTGGACCTTGTATTTGTCAACAATGCCGATATTCACGTTACCTGTCAACCTGCCTTGCCAGGTTGATCCCGACCACTCCCCAGTCATGTGCCAATCTAAATGTCCTATGAACCCAACAATTATAAGCCAACCAACCGCGTGAGGTTCAATTGAAAAGAGCAAACTACCTGAATTAAATATCAAATGAAAAACTGTAATTGGAGCAGGATGGAAAAATGCCTGGACGTAAACACGATGTGTGACATGTTTTACAGTATTCTCAATGGAGTTTTAAAAAACCGAAACCTACTATTAAAGTGAATTCATCCAAAACCAGCCGGGGTATGATGAGGAAACTATTGAACCCCTTTAAAAGATAAAAACGCGTGCACACAAAAAAATGGAAAAAAAACGGGGTTGGACAGTGACCGGGTTGAATTCCAAGTCAAACGTTCACATTACAAACGTCAGCAAAATATTAGATACACCGCATTTTTACGTAACATTGACAAGAACGTATCGGAAAATCCAAATTTTCTAATGGCGGTTTGTGCGCCAAAAACGCGTCAGAGAAGAATTCCGATCGAAGTGAAGCTGGACGGAGAAACTGCTAAAAAACATCCACGAGTGCTGTCAATTGTTCTCGAAATATTTTGCCAGTACGTTTACGCCGAAATCCAAGCCGCACCCACTACACCTGAACTCTTGATCAACGTAAACTGCAATTTCCCCACTCTCAAAATCTCTCGTGCGGCGGTAGAAAAACTGCCTGAGGAAGCTTGTCAACGGTAAGTCTCCAGGGCCAGATGAAATTCCGATAAAATTTTAAAAACTGTCGACGGCCCACTATCTGTGCCTCTTGCGACCATCTACAACGCGCGATTAGCGAAGGGGTTTTCCCGACTCGGTGGAAACACGCTCATGTCACCCCAGTGCTGAAAAAAGGCAGCAGGTACATCGTAAATAATTATCGACCAATATCGCTGCTCCCTGTTCTCTCAAAATTATTCGAAACTTTGTTGTTCGACCACATTTAAAGGACACATAAAAAACTACATCGCCCCCGAACAACATGGGTTTGTGCGTCGTAAATCAAATCTGACCAACCTTGCCATATATACCCAGATAAGCTACGCATTTGAATGAGGGAGTGCAAGTAGATTCTATTTACACAGATTTTTCTAAAGCATTTGACCAGTGTAGATCACGAAACCCCCTTCTCCACAATGCAAGGTTACGGTATTTCCGGTGCGCTCTTTAACTTGATCTCCAGCTACCTAAGTGGGCGTACACAAAAAGTCGTTATCGATTCCCTCAAAGTCAACTGTAGAGAATGTCACCTCTGGGGTCCCCCAGGGGGTCAATTTTGGGACCCCTTGGGTATTCACTCTTTTTGTTAATGATATCCGTTGTGTTTGTCGTGGTCAAGCTGTCTGATGTACGCAGATGACCCAAGCTATATTTGCCGATACGGAGCCTAATTGACTGTGACAAAAATTCAAGCAGACATCACTTCCCTGAGCGAAAAGGTGGTAAAACCTGGAAACTAAATCTAAATGTGTCAAAGTGCAACGTTATAAATTTACAAACAAAATTAAAAAAAAAAATAATTTTCATGTACACTTTAAACAGAGAAAACCTTGTAAGAGTAGCCAACGTAAAAGATCTTGGGTGTGCTTATCTCTAGCAATTTAAAATACAATATTCATTTATCTCATGTTCTTCCCCAAAACTTTTAAAACTTCTCGGATTTGTTTTTAAAAGAAACTGCTTCAAAGACTTTTCTTTTAAACACAACGAGGGGGATTGTATTTATCTCTGGTCAGACCACATCTCGATTATGCAACTGTAATATGGAATCCCTACGAAATAACCAAAATTAGATCGTTGAAAGAGTACAACAACGTTTCGTAAAGTTTCAGTGTGCAAAATCGAATGTGATCTACCATAGAGCCGACTACGTATCCCTGTGCAAGGAATACAACATTATGACATTGCAAAAAAAGGAGGGTGTACAGTGACATGGTTTTTCTTTTCAAAATAGTCATCAGTATGGTAGACGCTATTACACTTCTTGCAGGCATTAACTTTTATGTTCCTCCGCGCCCAAAACGCGCAATCATGCTGTATTCCTCGTACTGAGTGCCGTATTGATTGTTTAAATATTGTTGTATTAATAGATTCCAGGCTACCTTTCAACAAATAGCCGCTCTGTCAGATGTTGATATCAATGAAAACTATGAAAAGTATAAACATTTTATTTTGCAATACTTTAAGGTGACATTGTGGGTGTGATATGTGTGATGTGTGTGATGCGTGTTGTGTGTTGTTTTTTGTGGTGTTTGTGGGTGTGTTGCGTGCGTGGTGCGTGGTGTTGTGTTGTGAGTGAGTGCGTCTGTTATCTGTAACTGTTTCCCCACCCGGATTACAGGCCGTGATTTCGATATAAACTTAGTATTAAAATAATTTATATGTATATGTAAATGTGTTATGTATTCACTGTGTTTATTATATTAGCACTTGTGGGGCTTATAAGCCCTGTTGCCAATAAAGGATTTACATACATACATACATACATACATGACATACAGACATACATAACATACATACATACATACATACATCCATCCATCCATATATACATAAATACATACATACTACTCGACTACTAGACTACTACTAAGACTTACTACTATACGTACTACTACTTACTACTACTACTACGTACTAACTACGTACTACGTACTACTCTAATACTACACTACTACTACTACTATACTACTACTACCACTACTACTACTATACTACTACTACTACTATACTACTACTAACTATCTACTACAAAAAAAAACAACAGCAAAAACAACAAAACAAAAACAAAACAAAAACAAAAGAGAGTCAGAGATTTATTCGGTTAATTACTTTTGGGGGGGGGGGGGGGTTTTTTTTTGTTTTTTTGTGTGTTAAAGAGACTCTGCATAACAGCTACGTAAGTCGTTTTGCGGAGTCTGAAATTGCTGTATTTTGTATTTTTCCAAATAAAGTTTCTTCACAATTCAAAAAAAAAAAAAAAACTACTAGCTACTACTATACTCACTACTACTAATATGTCACTACACTACTACTTTACTAATCACTACTACTACTACGTACTACACTACTACTAACTAAGGATGATATGTTGAAAAGGATAAAAATTTATAAAAAGTGGGAAAGCATTCAATTGGAAATCATGTTTATAAAGCTTAATATAAGAGGCTGAGAAATTAGTAAAGTAGAAATAAACAATACTGCAACAATGACGCTGCTCCACTTGAAAACTAAGGTGATAACTGTAAACAAAATATGAGCGAAAGTATGGAGAAATAAATACTGTAATTGTAAGAAAACAAGAAATTCTGTAGATGACGTATATACTAAAAACATATGGGCAGCGAGTATCCCTCGAATGAAACAGCAATGAGGTCGCCGCCGATGTTTTGTAATGAGGGTGTACGTAGTATTAAACAGAATTGTTTATAAATACATGTGATCTCCACGAGTGGCGAACAAGTACACAATCTGTCTTTATTGAAAAGGAGCAAGTTCAAGAGACGTAGGAAAATGATAATAAAGAGAGTTTGATAGCAAAAAAAAGTCCCGTGCAGAGGGTATTCGAATGAAAGACTTGCAATTATGTGCTGGAAGTATTTAGCCCTGTAATTGCCCATCTATGAACCTAGTGCTTCCGTGGGTTGTGTCCGCTCCCATTAAAGCGCTCGATTGTTAGACCTGTTTAAGAAAAAATGGCGATCACAAAGATTTCTCTAACTATAGACCTATTTCTATTTGCGTCAATAAGAAAATAATGGAAAACGGTACGTCGGCAGATTTGCTAATAAATACCTAAATGATTTTAATAATGATACAAACAATAGGGTACCACAAAAAGGAAAGTCCAAGGGAAACTGCATGACGGACTTCGCAGATATTGTAAAGGGGGCGTTAAACAACAACCTTTAATTGTTTTAACAATATTTGTATAGATTTCAGCAAAGCTTTACGAACGTTGTTGCACAAACGATAGTTGATGCCTTAGATATAGTGGGAATATCGGGGCATCATTAGACTGGTTTCAAGAAAAAACATTATCTTTCAAACAGATGCATGGCTGTTTAAAGTCCATAATGTCTAAGCAAAAATGTTGAAATCACGTCAGGAGTTCCACAGGGAATCTATCTGGGCCCCTGTTGCTATTACCTCATTTATGTGATATGAACATGTTAAAGGAAGTAAAGAAATGCTTTGCATTTTTGACGCTGACGAATACAGCGCTTGGTGCAACAGTTCACAAAATCTAGAAATTGCTAAAAAGCTATGCAGCGTCGATTTTATAAAATTTGTTGAGATGGGCTCACGATAATGTATAACAATTAATTTTAAGTGAAAACCAAGTGATCTATATACACCACTCCTTTAGTGTCCCATCAGAAAATAGAAATTGTGTTCATGAAAACGCTGTTTGCCATAGGCAATCATAGAACGGGGGTGGGGGGGGTATTACTGTATCATAAATGCTAATTGTGAGTAGTGTAAAAGATACATAGAAACATACTACAGAATTTTACGTATGTAGGTGTCATAATAGATTCACAATTTCAAAGAGTTTCATATTGAGAAATATGTAATCGCTTAGAGCAGCGTTGTATTGAGTAATTAAAACTCTAAAGAATATGTCAAGGGGGGTGTTTAAAAGTTGATCAACTCACGCTCTTGTAGAGTCTATAATGAGGTATGGCTTACTAGGCATGTGGGTGCGACAATCCGGTACATATGTGCAAGATATGTTGAACATTCAGAAACGTAATTTTTTAAGAAATGTATCCTCACAGGTATGACATAGATGGTAATGTAGGTGTTTAATGTTTGTTAAAGGAACTACATGAATAATATGATACTAACGAATAACTATTTGACAAAGATTACTTAGCTGTGGACGCAACATACATACGGATACAAGAAATAGAGATAGATTTTTAATACCGGCAACGCAGATACAAACTTATGGAGTCAGGAGAAAAAATTATATTTGTACATAAATTCTTAAATACCTTACCTGACAATTTAAAATCATTAAAATCTATGAATGGAGGGTGAGAGGAAAATAAAAAGAATGGATAATAAAAAAGGATGAATATTTTGTCTATGATTGTCTTTGTTTTTGTTTTGAAGTTTATGTAATCTTGGTGGGGTGTTATATGGTAGTATAATGTTTCTTAATAGTGTATACTATTGTGTGACTCTTTAGTTTTAGAATGTTTTCCAATTTTTTGTTATCTGAATTTTATTGTATCACGACCAAAATGAGAGTCAGAGATATTGTTCTATATATGTTTTGTGTAAAGAGGACTTGCAGACAAGCTACGTAATAGTTTTGCGGAGTCTGAAAGTGCTGTATTTGTATTTTTTTCCAAATAAAGAACAATTAAAAAAAAAAAAAAAGAAAAAAAACTATACTACTGATACTACTACTACTACTACTACTTACTACTATACTACTACTACTGACTACATACTACTACTACGTAGTACTACTAACTGATACGTACTACTACGAATACTACTGTACTACTACTACTACTACTACTACTACTACTACTACTACTACTCACTATCCTATGACTACTACTACTAACTACTTACTACTATACTACTACTAACTACTGCTTTCGACACGGGTTGCAAAAACGATTATGGCATGCTTAGAGTTAAGGGAATATCGGGAGCCATCATTAGGACTGGTTTCAAGATTATCTTTCAAATAGATGCATGGCTGTTAAAGTCAATAAGTTCTAAGCAAAAATGTTGAAATCACGTCAGGAGTTCACAGGATCTATTCTGGGCCCTTTGCTTTACCTCATTTATGTGAATGACATGTTAAAGAAGGTAAAGATTGCTTTGCCTTTTGCTACGCTGACGATACACAGCGCTGGTGATAGTTCACAAAAATCTAGACAAATTGCTAAAAAGCTATTGCAGCGTGATTTTATAAATTTGGTTGAGATGGCTCACGATAAAGATCTAACAATTAATGTTTTAAGAAAACCAAAGTGATCTATAACACACTCCCTTTATGTCATCAGAAAATTAGAAATTGTGTTTCATGAATACCGCCTGTTTGCAGCAAATCATAGAAGGGGATACTGTCAATAAATGATAATTGTATGTGTAAAAGATACCTAGAAAACGTGGTACAAAGCAATTACGTATTTAGGTGTCATAATAATCACAATTTCAAAGAGTTTTCATATTGAGGAAATTATGTAATCGGCTCTAGGATCAGCTTTGTATAGTATTAAAACTCTAAAGCATATGTCAAGGGGGGTGTTTTAAAAAGTTGTCTCATCACGCTCTGTAGAGTCTATAATTAGGTATGGATTACTAGACAGGGGGTGCTACATCCGCCGTACATATGGCAAGATATTGTTAACATTCACAGAAAGTCATTTTTAAGATCATGTATCCTCACAGGTAGTGACATAGATGGTAAGTGGTTTAATGTTGTGAAATGAACTATGAAATATGAGTACTAAGAATAATCTATTTTGACAAAGATTACTTAGCTTGTTGACGCAACAGACAACGATACAAGGAAATAGAGATAGATGTTTTTAATACCGGCAACCAGATAACAACACATGATGAGAGGATAGGCACAAAGAAAAATTAATGTACCTAGAATTCTTGACATACCTTACCTGACAATTAAAATCATTAAAAAAATCTATGAATGAGGTGAAAGAGAAAATGTAAAAGAATTGCGATGTAATAAAAAGGGAAATGAATATTATGTCTATGATTTGCTTTTGTTTTTGTTTGTTTGAAGTTATGTAATCTTTGGTGGGGTAGGTATATGGTAGTATTAATGTTTCTTGATATTGTATACTATGATGTTACTCTTTAGTTTTTAGATGTTTTTATCATTGTTGTGTTGATCTGAATTTATTGTATCACGACCAAAATGAGATGTCAGAGAATTGTGATATATGTTTTTGTTGTTAAAGAGACTCTGCAGACAAGCATACGTAAGTAGTTTTGCGGAGTCTGAAATTGCTGTATTTTGTATTTTCCAAATAAAGAAGGTCTCTGATTTGTCTTGTGTTGTTGTTTTGAGTTATGTAATCTTTGGTAGGGGGTTATATGGTAGTATAATGTTTCTTATATGTATACTATTGTGTACTCTCAGTTTTAGAATGTTTGCATTTTTGTATCTGAATGATTGTATCACGACAAAATGAGAGTCAGAGATATTGGGGTTATATATGTTTGTTGTTGTAAAGAGACTCTGCAGACAGCTACGTAAGAGTGTTGGGAGTCTGAAATTGCTGTATTTTGTATTTTTTCCAAATCAAAGAACAATTAAAAAAAAAAAAAAAAATAAAAAATACTACTACTACTACTACGTACTACGTACTACGTACTACGTACTACGTACTACGTACTACTTACTACTACTACTACTACTACTACACTACTACTACTAACTACTTACTACTACTACTACTCCTACTACTACTACTACTACTCTAATACTACTACTACTACTACTACTACTACTTACTACTACTACTACTACTCCTACTCCTCCTCCATCCATTAAAGCGCTCACGATTGTTAGACCTGTTTACAAAAATGGCGATCACAAAGACTTCTTAACTATAGACCTATCTATTTTGTGCCGTCAATAGAAAAATAATGGAACGGTACGTGGCAGATTGTAAGTAAAATACTAAATGATTTTTTAAAATAATTGATACAAAAACAATATGGGTACAAAAAGGGAAGTACAGGGAAACTACTGACGACTTCGCAGATATTGTAAAGGGGCGTTAGAACAACAACCTTATGTTTTAACAATTTTATAGAGATTTGCAGCAAAGCTTCGACGCACCGTTGTTGCACAAACGATTATTGCAGGCTTTGTAGATATAGTGGGAATCTCGGGCCATCATTAGACTGGTTCAAGATTATCTGTTCAAACAGCTGCATGGCTGTTAAAGTCAATAATGGTTCAAGCAAAAATGTTTGAAATGACACGTCAGGAGCTCCACAGGGTCTAATCTGGCCCTTTGCTGACCTCATTATCGTGAAATGACATGTTAAAGGAAGTAAAAGAATTGCATTTGCATATTTTGTACGCTGACACGATACAGCGCTGTGATAGTTCACCACAATCTAGGAAAGTGCTAAAAAGCTATTGCAGCGTGATTTAGAAATTTGTGAGATGGGACACGGTAATGTGTCTAACAATTAATTTTAAGAAACCAAAGTGATCGCATATACACACTCCCTTTATGTCCCATCAGAAAATAGAAATTGTGGTTTCATGAAAAACGCCTGTTTGCATTCAAATCATAGAAGGGGATTACTAGTCATAAATGATAAGATTGTATGTGTAAAAGTACCTAGAAACGGAACAGGAATTACGGTATTAGTAGGTGTCATAATAGATCACAATTTTCAAATGGAGTTTTGTCATATGAGAAATTATGTAATTCGGCTTAGATCAGCTTTGTATAGTATAAACGCTGTAAAGCCAATATGTCAAGGGGGTGTTTTAAAAGGTTGTCTATCACGCTCTTGTAGAGTCTATAATTAGGTATGGCTTACTAGCATGGGGTGCTACATCGGTAATATGTGCAAGAATTGTTAACATTCAGAAAACGTATTTTTAAGACTCATGTATCCTCAACAGGTATGACATAGAGGTAATGTAGGTTTAATGTTTGTAAATGAAAACTACATGAATATATGCTACTAACGAATAACTATTTTGTCAAAGATTACTTAGCTGGGACGCTAACATACATTTACGATACAGAAATAGAGATAGATTTTTAATTACCGGACAAAACCAGATCAACACTTTATGGAGATAGGAAAGAAAAATTATTGTACCTAAATCTTAAATACCTACCTGACAATTTTAAAAAATCAATTAAAATCTATGAATGAGGTGAAGAGGAAAATAAAAGATGGATAATAAAAGGAAGAAGTATTATGTCTATGATTTGTCTTTGTTTTGTTTTTGAAGTTATGTAATCTTTGGTGGGGTGGTTATATGGTAGTATAATGGTCTTATATTGTATTACTATTGTGTTACTCTTTAGTTTAGAAAGTTTTCCAGTTTTTAGTTATCTGAATTTATTGTATTCCCCACGTACCCAAAATGAGAGTCAGAGAGATTGTTTATATATGTTTTCGTTGTAAGAGACTCGCAGACAAGCTACGTAAGTAGTTTTGCGGAGTCTGAAATTGCTGTATTTTGTATTTTTTCCAAATAAAGAACAATTCAAAAAACAAAAAAAAAAACTACTACTACTACTAACTACTACTACTACTTTACTACTTACTACTACTACTACTACTACTACTACTACTACTACTATACTACTACTACTATACTACCCACTAATACTAATATACTACTACTACTACAGTACTACTACTACTACTACTACTACTACTACTACATATACTACTTACTACTACTACTATACTACTACTACTACTCTACTACTAACCTTTTTATACTATTTATAATACTTTACTACTAACTATATATACTTCATTTATACACTACTAATCTCTACTTACAACTACTTATGCTAAAACTACTACACTACTATTTCTATATATACTAATACTTTTACTATAATTTTAACACAAAAATACTACTATTCATTACCTCATTTAGTCTTACAAAAATTAAAAATTTCTAATATAACCTACTCATTTCGCAAGAAATATGAGAAGGGCGTTTGAAAAAACCTAATTGTTTTAAAATTTATATACAAAACATCAGTTTCCAAATTAAAGGCAGCTTAATATCGGAAACTATTGACGGTTTTCAGATTTTTTAAATTTGTTAAACAATAAA
>JAMZAV010015113.1:0-13230 GCA_024449915.1 Sweltsa coloradensis | reverse complement strand
AGGTCGTAACGGAAGTGAACTTGATTCGAGTGCTAATTAGTGTTTTGGGCTTAGGCCTAATTTTATAATATAGTGTCGACTATATTATTATTGTGAACGCATCACTAAATATCATTGTTCTTACCAACTAACGGCTCGTTTTTATACATTGATTTTATAATACATAACGTCGTTTGTATACGAAACCGTGGCGATGGACCAGTGCGAACAAGCCGGCTTGAGGTGAGGTTTAGGCATGTAACGTGTATTATATCCATGCGGTCGGAGCGCAACTTGAACTTATGAGCGGGTGACATACTACGTTGCACGGTAACATGATCCCGTACACCATCCTCTATGGAAGGGGTTGCTACATAGTAACAAGTTTTCTCAGCAGTGGTTAAACCGTCTGAAATCAAGTTCACTTCCCGTTACGACTTACTATTACAACTGTACAGTCATTACCAGCACACGTGGATTATCGGATACTGAACACATGTACTTATAGGTATATACTTACGCTACACCAAGACACATAAGACAAGCCATTGTGAATTCAACACTGCAGTATAAGAGAAAATGACATGTTTTTTTTATCATGGTCGTGAATTATTTGGAAAAATCTAGATCCCATGCGACCAAAAGTGAACTCACATCTCGTTGAAACTGGGTGATTGAATATGTGTCTTAAATCAAACACCAACAATTTAAACACCTTTTGTGTCTAAAATCAATCACCTATAAATGACTAAAATCCCGTTTAATTACTCTAATTCAAACAACAAAAAAATGACTAATTTTAAAACACTTACAGATGTTTAAAAAAAAAACACTTATACGTGATTCAAATCAGGGTGCATGTTTTAAAACACTAGTAGTTGGCTTAATTTAAAACATTTCATTTTTAGTGTGTACACACTCAAAAGAAATGAGATCTAAAAAAAGTGCCAAGCTCATCTACTTTTCCACATTTGCGCATTCTTAATTCATAAAACGTACAGTGTCCCGTAACAACATCCTTGAAAGCTTGGCAAAATAGAATTTGCATGACCATTACGTTAAAATTAATTTAGAAAAAAAGAATTTGAATGAACTATTACGTTTAAATTATAGTTGCAATCTCTATTTTGCGAAGCTTTTCAAGGATGTTGTTACGGGACACTGTACGTTTATGAATTAAGAATGCGCAAATGTGGAAAAGTAGATGAGCTTGGCACTTTTTTTAGATCTCATTTCTTTTGAGTGTGTAAGGTTTGGCTGTATTTTTACAAGTTTTTTGTTTTGTGTGGTCTAGCCTATATAGGTGTTTAATATCTATGACTGTAGCTATCATGTCCACAAAGATCGTAAAGGCAAGCTACTCAGTAAGCCTTGTGTTAAAATAGAAGGCGCTTATCTAGAAGGCCGCAGTTTTTTCTAACTACAGTGCTGCTGGTGTTTGCGATGGTAATTAAAACAAAAGCAAATGAGAAGCTTCCCCCATTATCCGCTAGATCGCATTGATGTTCCTTTGTGGCGCGGATTACCTTAAATAAAGGTTTTTGCATTGTTGTTTTGGGCAGGTGTAGTTGGATATCGGCAAGCATCGAAATTAGTTCCATCGTTTAAAATTGTCATTTCCTTGTTCAGCCCTCCTATATTTACACAACGATTTCGTTTGTTTTTACACAAACATTCGAAATCGCAATTTCCGTTCACATTTCCGTCCGCGAAGCGGGAAAAGCGAAGCAATGGTTTGTTTGAGGAGAATCTCGATTTGTACAGTAGCTCTTCGATTCCAGTAGCTTCAGTAGCTTAACACCGATTTTTATCTCCTGGTTGAGGTACCAGAAAGCCATTAAAGTCTATTATAACCACATTTACTAAAACATAATTGATGTCTATATTTGAGTAGATCTAGAATCTAGATGTTAGTTTGTTTTTGATTGGTGGACTTTTTAATACTTGACATCTTATACAGTTGAATGTAGATTTGCCATTTTATATTGGCCATGTAAAATGTCACTTTTACATAATATACCGTAAAAAATAAATGTGATCTATTTACAATAAAACATGAACTATGAACTATGAACTATGAACTATGAACTATGAACTATGAACTATGAACTATGAACTATGCACTGTTTCTGATGACATGGGGAGTAATATAATGTTAATATAATTTTATTGGGAAACCTGTAATAGGGTGCTATATGTCCCTCTTCAGGTGTTTCACTAGGTATATTGAAGGGATGTCCAAGGGAGCTGTGTTTTGAATGGTGAAAGAACAATGAAAATGTGCAACAGTGGTAAAAATAACATAAAATGATTGTAAACCAACCACAAGCAGACACATCGCCGACCTAGCCATGCAATCCTACCACAGGTAAACCTCTTCTCCCACTCCCCTCCCCAGGGGTGACAGAGATATTAGGGTGCAACCTGGCTTACCAACCTAACTCTTGGATTTCCCTAGGGAACGAGTGCTGACTCCAAAGCCGGTGGTAACTCGGTTAAGGATTACTTCTTCACCTTTATGTGTTCCTCCGCACGGCTGTCGGAAATAGTTCCCCCTGGATACGACGAGATACACGTGTCGACGACATCATATCTCACGTGGCCACTTCGCGTGATTGCGTCGGGTCATTCCTCTTTTCTCTACTGAGGTATTTCTCGATTAATGAAATTGAGAAATATACTTTCATTATGTAATTTTCACATTCACTAGCTACATTTCATTCGTTTAAAAATAGCATGGTAGGTGACATCATAAAAGATTATAAGCAGAGGGAATAACAAAAATAATAGTCCTTCGAAAAGACCCACGTCTGGGTCCGGAGTAATATTGGTCCCAGAGCATGATCATAAACGGAGAGAAAAGAGGCGCAAATTCCATCTCGTTAACATCAGCTTGTATGAAGAGAAGTCTATTACTCCCCGAAACTAGAAGCGAGCTCTCGCCGGCCACGTAAGAAACTCCCCCCTATCTTTCCCTTCTCTTTCCCGTGTCTAGTTCTGACCAAGATAGCATTTTCCTCTTTACATCCCCTATGCTAGAGAAGCACATTATGACCGAACAGTTGACGCGCCCTTTACCCAAATAACCCATAACATCATAAAAATTGACAGACATGACTCAAATAATACGACTGAAATCTAGACGCGTCGGGTTGGTCTGCCTAAGAATGGACTATATGATTAGCTAACCCAAACGACTACTTAGGAAATTATTCAGCAAACCGAACACGAACGTTTTTTTGATGGCATTATCCTTCAACAAGGTTGATACATAATGTTTTTGGTAATCCTGGGTGTCAAAGGGGTGTCTCACCTCCCCCCCCTTCCCTATAGTTTTCAAATGAATGTGCCCGCCTGTTTCTCATTACCCAGCGCCTCCACCAAATAAGGTAACCACTGCGAATTACCTTTTTTATTCTTCGACGATATAAATATGTAATTATGGTTCACGAACGTTTTTTTATGTCATTGTCCTTCAACAAATATGATACATAATGTGTTTGGTAATCCTGGGTGTCAAAGGGGTGTCTCGCCCCCCCCCCCCCTCCCTTCCCTATAGTTTTCAAATGAATGTGCCCGCCTGTTTCTCATTACCCAGCGCCTCCACCAAATAAGGTAACCACTGCGAATTACCTTTTTATTATTCTTCAACGATATAAATATGTAATTATGGTTAAGCGCAGCTTTGCTCTCTATTTCGAGAACGCCCATACCGTGCTTGTAGATTAACTCATGTGCAGCTCGTGCTGACATTATTGCTGCATGTCCCTGGAGCAAATGTCAGTCCTGCTGTCACTATCGATCAACAAGTTGTTTATTGAGTCAGTAAATAAGCCCGCGGTACTTTGAGCGCAAAGGTCTAAAATCATATCCCGAACGGGTTAAAAAAATGTATAATTACATTAATTGGATTCACGGTCGATGTGTTTACCATCTGGGTCGTTCCATAACACCCGTTACATTACAGTCGAATAATATGGTTGTTAGTCATGCAAGTGTCGTTAACGTGCTAGTTATCACATCAGTCAGTCTGGTACGGGAACGCACGGAATATCCCTCATGTTCACAATCAACTGCAGATACGAGGTCTGTATTAGCATAACGTGTGTTTGGATACGGTATGCATGTGTAAACATGGATCACTTTGAAGCTCGACCTGTTGACCTATGGAATTGTGATTTGCAACAGTATGTTATGTAAAAACTAGTCTGTGGATCCATTTAAGCAACGTAGTTTTTTTGTTGATTGATTGATTGTATATTGCTTATCGTCTCATATTAATGCACTTTGGCTATTCGAGACGATAAGTGGTGAGAGATGAGGATGAAGTATGAACAGAAGGGAGGAGGAAATCCCGGTACCGGCACGTAGCCTACTCCTTTCGAAAAGTACCAAGGACCAACGGCTTAACGTCCCATCTGAAAGGACGGTGTAACCTTGACAGTCATATAGGTTCCTCCACTAACCCGGACTGCCGAGCAGACGTCGAGGAGAACGAAGCCGTTACACTAGCTCTCGAACCCTACATCAGCTCTAACCAGCGGTATACGTGAGTTTCAGGGCAGAGAGCGTTCACCCACTCTACCCCTGACCACGCCCGATTTCTGCTTAACTTCGGTGTTCTAGGGGGGAACCGTTTTTTTTGTTATTTTCGTGCTTATATACTGCTAGACAATCATATTTTTAAATATGGAAATGTTTCCAGCGTTTTTTAGTGGATAGTTGGGCCAATTTGTAGTTTCGTAAAAAAGCATTTTAATTTCGAATATTTATCACTTTTTCTTATTTTGAGCAAAATTACCATGTTGTAGAATTTAAGTTTATTTCCATCAAATCCCTACATGTTGGTGGAGGGAGGGGGGGAGTTTATATCACCTTTAATGAGAAATTATGCTTAATGTATATTTACAAATGACAATCAATACTATAAATAAATATTTCCCCCTTAAAATGTAAGATAACAATGTTAGCTTCGTTCTCGTTACGAAAGGGAAACTCTTATTTTTTTAATTAAATGGGCATTTTGTAGAATTTTGAAATTGTATGTCCCCAAAATATTTAGAATTATGAAAAAGCGAAACGCTCAATTTACGCATACCTCTATACCACTGGTCCACAATATATTATAAATTCTCTTGATTTTGACATAACGAGATTTGTAATAAAAATTTAACGTTATACAAATATTTTGACACAATCTCTTCCAAGATTCTCACCTCGAAACAACCTAATATCATTTTTGTCTCTGGCAATTTTAATTGAAATAATTTTGTGATTTAAAGTGGAAATTGTTCATCAACTACTGAAGAATGTAGCTCGTCTCGTAACGGATGCCCTAGGTTAAAGATTACTCGATGTGCTAAGTGGCAAGCTAGCGGCAGGGTTTAAATTGTTTTCCAACTCTTCTACACGACTGCTGGGAGATTGCCCCCCCCCCCTCCATCACAACCTACTAGAAAATTAATTATTGATCCTTTTTTAAATTAACGCTTCCGTTAACTCAACGTTTTCCAGCTACGTTGTGTTACTGACTGCGAACAGGAAATTTATTTTGATAAATGAATCATAATGCTTTGGAAATATGTAAAATATGCGATCGATATACCGGTGTGCGTGGCTGTTGTTATCAAGAATTTATAGGATTAATGCAAATTAGAAGCAAAGTATGAAAAACAAACAATTTGTTTTACGAAACTACAAAATACATAAAACACTTTAAAAGAAAATATTCGCATCACATTTCTGTCTGTAAGTCCGTCCGTCCGTCCCGTCTGTGCGTGTTTAACCTACGCACGATATAACCGTAACACGACGTCCGATTGGCATATGCGTTTGTTGTTAATATTTGCCCTTCAACAAGGAAGAAACCGAATGTTCCTGGTGTCTTTAGGGCTAAGGAGATCAGGGTTATCCTTCCAAAAATCATTAATATTTATGTTCTCGGCACCTTCACCAGTATCAATAGAACCATCAAAAATGAATAATTTATTTTTGTATCTCTCTTTATACTCGGCACCTCCACCAACATTGAGGTTTAATACTCGAACAAAGACCATAATTTGTATTTATTTATTTATTTATCGTCTATCCTATTCAGTTAAAAAAACTGGTTTACAAAGTGGGACAAGTAAATAAATACATACGATGCAGACACAAACAATAAGCTACAGTTTAGTTAATATTTGAAATAGTAATATTACAACAACAATGCATTAAAACACAACAATTTTGGTAACAAATTCAAAAGGATATTAAATGCAATTAATTAATGAATCAAATATAAAAAAGTACTAACACCATGGGCTATATTTTTTGTTTTCCTGTATTTATTTTATTTTTCTTTCATAGCCGTTACCTTTGTAGGAAAATAGGAGAATGGTGAAAAGACCCATACACTACAGTTTTTTTACCCCTTTTTGTACAAATGCATTTTGTTTTAAAATACTCAAACTATTTTTGATGTCGCAAGGTTAGGCTGAATCAATAATCGAATGTTGGAATTTTTTTCTATAAAATTCCCTCTCTAACATTAACTGTAGATATGCAAATTATCCTTGGAAAGTTTTTTTTTTAATTTTCTTTCATTTGTCGTAGTCGTAGGCATCCTGCCAAGATACAATTGAATCCCCCCCTCACGTTAAACTAGGTAATTTGAAGTTTGAACATTTGTGAAGGGGATGTCCAGGGCTATTAAAAGGACTAACCTCCCTGCATATTTTATTTAACGGCTAAAGAAAATCTTGAAAAACTTCAGTTGAGATTCTCGCGCTTCACGCTTGCGGCTTGAGCTACACTGTCAGTTCCTTGTAAGGTGTTACTTCGGATCTCTACTTACCAGAAATTTACAGTTGGTGTGTTAAATCTCACCCAGACGTGTTCAGGAATTCGTACAAGAAGAGTTCAGGAACTCGCGTAAGAAGGGTTTAGGAAAACAACATCTTCTGCACCGTGATTAGATTTTAATTTAAAATACTTTTCGGTCACTTAACATTCTTGTTGTGGAATGCAGCTAGAAATATATTAAACGTTATCTTCAGTCCCTCCATCTCTGCGCCTTATCCTGAGTCTCGTTCGTAAAATATTTGTTTTCCGAGCTCAAAAAGTTAATTATTGATGTTATGTGTTGGGTGTAAAAGGGTGTGTTAAAAACCCAAACAAATTATTTCCAATGTTATCTTGGCATAGATAATTGTTGAAAATCAAGATCTATATTAAAGTTTTTCATAATACATACATTTTGTGGTATATCTCACATCGAGATGATGTGCAATGAAGGACGAGAGATGAATAATGACCAAGATAAATATAACTCGTACGTAACGATAGAAAAGAACTTTATAATTCATTCGTATAATAATTGAATTGAATTTCAGTGGCGGACCTATAAATTAAAGCGTACCTACCTATATGCGCCAATTGTCCGTTTTTTGTTTTAACAATATAATATGATACGTCAATCAAAGGTAAAGTTGTATTGAGGAAGTTATCTAAGCAAATATGTTACAAATTATTTAGAGCAATTATTTTTGTATAAATCCTTGTTATTTATTTCCTATTTAAAACGCCGATGAGTTTTGGTCATTGTTGATCATTTTTAGTGTTGGCTCGGCTTTCTTTTAAAATTTTTTTATTATAATATTTTATTAGCGAGTTATTTATTTTATTGTCTTATTTAGTAGCAAGTTTGTTCTAACTAGTTTGTTGGACACTTGTCTTTTGTTTTGAATACAAAGATAAATAAAATGTCGTTAAATATAAATAAAAATAAATAAAAATAAAAATAAATAAATTCGTATTGAGCTTCTACTTACTCAGTCACAGAACTCAGTCACAAACCCTAGCCTTCACCTTGACCGATCTTCACCCCCTTTCGTTTTTACTTTTGTGATGTTGTGATTGGCTACCGACCTCGCCGGCTCTGCCACTACGTGACGCATCTCACTTCACGCTACTCCCAGCTCTATTCGTTATTTGTTGAATCGCGTTGAAACTCTCTGTAAATCTCGTGATCGCTGAAACGTAAACAGTTTCGGTGAGTAAATAACAATGAAACGAGCTGCTGTTTGATATCTGGCTTTAGATCCAAATTAAACATGTTTCAGAAGCTAGATGGTGTTGAATGTTTATCCTCCCCGGCACCTCCACCAAATGTGGTCTGACTTTTTGGGGTTTACTACTTTAAAAGGGCTATAAAAACTAATTAAAATGTTAAAAAATTACGCAATCTAGAGCATATACAACACTTAAATTTGACTTGTTGATGTGATGTTTGTGAAAGTTATCACTGTGATTTTCCAATAGATTTCTTTTTTTTTTTGATCGCGAATATGCAAATATTGGCGTTTTAGTGAATTTCCAAAATCGGTTAGCCCCTGTTTTACTTTTTGTTTTCACATAGATACTAGACCATCATACCAAGCAAAAATACTTCCTTAGAAATTGTTGTCTTGGGAAACGGTACTCAAATATACACCGAAATAAGCAAAAATATGCATTCCGAAATCACAACCTCTTTTTGGTTTCACTATAATCACCATATTTCGACCGAAAAAACTCAACAAACATAAGTATTTATAGAATAGTCATCCCAGTACGTAAATATTGGTCAATATTTTTTCCAAGGTAACGGGGCATAAATATTGTCCCATTTTTTTTTTTATGTTATTTTGGCGATTTCAACCTAGATCGAAAATTAACAAAAATGACAATTTTTTTCGTGTCATTGTGGACACAATTTTATTTGATCTTTTACTCTGTTAATTCATAATAGTTACCCTAGATCGCATATTTTTTTAGTTCGTCGGTTTAATTTAAAACATGTTTCAGAAGAGAATTTGCATCGTACCCGCACTTCCACAAGCACCAAAAGTTTGAAACAAAAATGCATCTGTCGAAAATGCTTCTGTCTTAATGCTTTTGAATTATTAAAAAAAAATAATTTATGCAAAAAAATTTTTTCTTAAAAGAAAATGGTTATTATTTTTGAAAATATACAAATTTCATGCATATATGTTTTTACAAGACAAAATTTTTTCGACTCTAGTTTTTTCTCTTGCGTTAAAAAGGGTGTCTATACTAATTGCGAGCACTAAATATTTGAAAAATGATTACAAAATGTTACTTGAAAAGCAACCCGTTTTATATATATAAATATTAATGATTGCCACTCTCAGAAACGTAAAAAACTATTTTGCGTTGAAAAGTTTGTCATACTAATAATGCGACACTAAATATTTGAATAATTAAAAAATGTCTATTTGAAAAGCAACCCATTTATAAATAGTAAATTTTATGATTGCCACTTCGAAACAGTAAAAATCGAAAAAATTTTTTTTTATGGTTTTGGTATGTCCAAAATAAATAAAATATTTTAAAGTGGGTGACTTTAACTTGGTGTTGATAAAACTTTACAAAGTCTTTAGTTTGTTTTATTATTAAACAAACCCAAAAAGCAAAAACCTTTTCTAGACATTTCCTTATGCAAATTGTTTCTTTTCTCATTTACGAATTTGTGTGTTCGCCTGTGTTTTTTAAAATTTCCTTTGTATTTTCTTTTTTTTTTTCGCTTTGCGAGACAATCTCCGCTCTTTCCCTTTGGCGATCAACAGAGACGTCAAAAGAAAAAAAGAAACCTAAAACGATTTTTTTCAATTCTTTGCTTTTTTTTCCCGGGGTAGCCCCCGTCGGGGCCCGGGGTAGAATTTGGGCCCCAGAGCATGGCTCTGCTAATCGTAAAAGGCGATTTAGGAAAAAAATCCACCTAGAAAACGAAACTAGTAAAAGGGAGTATTTTACTCCCCCCCAAAAATAGAGGCGAGCTTGAAATCGTTGTCGGGGACCCTTTCCCCCTTCCCTTTACGACTCCCCGACAACGATGACGACAATGACCACGAACGATGACGAAGAAAAAAACCCCTTTTTACCCCTTTCCTCCCCTTATCCTGGCTGTTTTTTGTCCAGCATGGGCCCCCCCAATCCCCCCCCCTAGGTTAATTGGTCTTATACCTAACGGTTTTAAAAGGGGGGCCCTTAATCCAAAAAAAACCAAAAAAGATCGGGTAAGTTATGAAAACTTATACAATTTTTCCTTTAAACACTTACGATGCATGCCTTGGGGAACCACGATACCAAAATGCTGATTCTTCTTGTTCTCGTAAAATAACTTTTTAAAGGGGAAAATGGGTGAAAAGTCAGCTGAATGAAAGAAAACTTAAAAATTAGCTCTCTTTTACCACTAATGCCCAATTTTAAACAATAGCGTTTAAAACGAGCTATAGGTGCAAAATAAAAAATTAAGGGGCCCCATAAATGTATTGTTTTAAACAAACCCCTTTTCTTTTATCTCTTTAACAAAAAAATTTTCGAATTTCCCTTTTATGTACAATTTTTTTTCGTCCCCAGTTTAAAAATTTGATTTGTACCCCCTGCATAAGAAAATATAAATGCTATTTCTGAAAAAATTTATTATAAATATGTAAAAAAAAAAAAGTGTATTGAACTAATATACAAAAAAACGCGAACATTTTTACATAGCTCAGTGTTACGAATTTTCCCAAAATTGGCATATAATGGATGACAGAAAGGTGATGCCCCCCCCAAAAAAAAATGTATATTTAAGTTTTTATTTCATTCAGCCATCTTCTTTGACGTTCAAAATATTGATTAGAGGGGTATTGAATATTCTTTACATTACAGTAAGTAGTGTCAGATTCTTTGTCTACGTTTCAAAATTACATAAGACATTAATCCCAACTTCGGTGAGGAGATGTGTTGTCAAGTCAGCTCTTCTATTTCACTCCGTAATTTCAAGCATAGCTCTCGTATAATTCTCACGACGATTGTTTCACTTTGCATATCTTAGCAAAACAGACTCGCGTGAAGCCGTCGGTACAGGCACGAGCAAAAGTTTGAGTCAGAGAGCTTTGAGCTTTGATTGGATATACAACTTGGAAGTTGAGAACTTTATCAAGTAATGTAGTGCATGGCACACTCTGGTAACGACAGTTGGAATGTTTGTATGTGTCTTTTTAACACGGCTCAATGAAGAATCGAACATTTGGCGAAATATGATTATTGACCCTCATCCCTCAACATTCAAAATAATATATAATCATTAAATTAAATTTATTTTATTTATTTAACGTCTATCCTAACACATATAAAAACTGATAGTTATAATTATAAAAAAAGTACAATTCCACAATTACGTACTGCTATAATATTGAATGATATATTTACTTTAGTTTTGATATGTACACCCGGCGTCAGAAGTAATTCGCGGGCTGGGTATTGTATATATAATGAGATCCCTTGATTTACTTCTGACGCCGGGTGTATTTTAAACGAAGTATGTATTGTTGAATACATTTCAATCCTGTGCGACAATTCTTTCAGATTCAATTCCTTTATTCTTAAGCTATATTAATATAATTATTTATACATATTATTTCTCACGTTAATCTCCATAAAAACATCGTTTCTTAAATCTAATTTTTTATTTTTTTTGAAGTTGGTTCATTATTTAATATAGTACATGCAAAATGGTAAAAGGCCGTAATGGACAAGTTTAAAATATTTCATGTTTTAAATAAAATGCGTATCGTATTTATCCAAAAGTTTAAAATACTTTAAGGGGAGGTCTATGGGATACACCTACAATGTTAAATTTGATTACTTAAATTCTCCGTTATCTATTAAACCAATCAAGCAAACTTTCTCAATTTTTTTGTGAGTTATAAGTATTATGTTTTGTAATAACCCAAGCAGACTTTAAAGCCTTGATTAAAAATTACTCTATAAAAAAATAGCTTATGTTAAAAATTTTGTTTTTTTGTGGGTTTTTGTACCAAACAAATGTCATAATTTTTAAAACTGTCCTTTCAAATTACTTTATTCTGATAGTGGTCTTGTAAACTGCTATGATTGACATATCCTGAAAATTTTATTTAAATTGGTCTAATAGATCCTGAGAAAAGGGAGCATATGTGCTAATTTTTAATATTTAGAGAAACACAGCTTTAAAGTTAAAACAGGCTTTTACCTGTTTATATTCTGATAAAATGTTGTTAAGAACAGCCCAGCTCCATTTGACGGGTCACCTGGATCATCAGCATCAGACACACATTTTTGGATGAGCGAAGCGAAGACTTCAATTTCACCGACCCCCCAAAAAATTTAGCTCGGTTGTTTTTTTTTGTTTGTTTTTTGTTTGTTTTTCCGTCTGTTTGTTCGCTCTCTACCGGGCAAACGGCATATGCGATCTTGATGAAAATTTGACACGACCTTCGTTTTCTCTGAACTTAGACTTGCCACGTTTTTGGGTACAATCAAAGAAATATTTCTCATGAATATCGTACTTTTACGATTTTTTTTCGATTTTTAGTGCGATATTTTCGTGCCATTTGGGCCAATTCTGACCAAACGGGTGGGGCTACAACGTTCATATTTCACATGGACATTAAGGTAATGGTGATGTATTGCTTTCTGAAAGAAAAGTTGAAAAAGTTAGCCAGAATCGAGAGAAATAAGCTTTTAATATACGTTTTTTTGACTTTTTGTGCGATATTTTCGTGCCATTTGGGCCAATTCTGACCAAACGGGTGGGGCTACAACGTTCATATTATACATGGACATTAAGGTTATGGTGATGTAGTACCTTTTGAAAGAAAATGTTGAAAAGTTAGCTAGAATCCATAGAAATATAGCTTTTAATGTAAGATTTTTTTCGTTAAATAATAACAAATTAACCAGAAACAATAGAAACTTGACAACAATCACCTACAATGCGTCGGCAGAAAAAACAAAACACTTGCAAAAGTAAAGATATCCCACGCAACTAAAAACTTTAAAAAAGCTCATCCATCAACGCGGGGGACTTTAGCGTTTTCCTAGTAAATAAAAACATTATTTAAAATAAAAAACAAAAAAACTTAGTGGCAAATTTTTAGGGAAGCTATACATTTTTTAGAGATATACTATAAATCTGATAAAAAAGTAAACTCACAATCTTACATTAAAAAATCACAAAACATAAACGGTCAGTCCAGTTATTTTCAAATAAGTTGCATTTTACACAGAAATAGGCATTATAAAACTTTTTGATACAATTAGAAAATCACATTTTTGGTGATACCTTCCCACAGACCTCCCCTTAAGGAATCGCTCAATCAGAGCTGAGAGCTTATTGCTCTTGTAATATTACGTTTCCCAAGTATTAATTACTAAGTTCCGTGATATATTAATTCCACCATT
>JAMZAV010015112.1:0-12734 GCA_024449915.1 Sweltsa coloradensis | reverse complement strand
TTAAAAGGGTTTTATTTTTTTCCTTTTTTTTTGGGGCCCCTTTTTATTTTTTTTAAAAATTAAAATCCATTTAGGTGGGCGTTTTTTCGCGCGTTTCCCGGCCTATTGTTGGAGTTATATTTTTTCTCTTAGCTTTTGGTTTTTCTTGTTTCGTTTTAGTTGCAATATTGTTATCACCTTTTTTAAATTTTTTCCCCCTATCAGACTCTTTTGGTTTCCCCTCGCGTTCGATTTTATGAAGCTCTTGAAAATGCAGTTCTCCTCTCCCCTTCACCGTGAAGTGAAAAGTTCTTTTTTTGTCTAAACTTTTCTCGCTCGCACCTCGCAACGCACGGTCCGCTCTCAGGGGGGACTTGCACTCACTTACGTTTTTCCAAGTGTTAGCCGCCTCCCGCGCCCGTCTTGGAAAAAAAGACGGGTTTCCGAGCTGCAGCCCTTTGGTTCGACTTGCCTTCCGGGCATTCTCTAATTTTTCCTACTAATATTCCAAACTCGAGTTTCTACCCTGTTTTCTCGCGGGGGGCTTAACCCCCCCCATCGATTTCCCTCGCATGCCCCTTCACCACGTAAGATTCGGGTAAGTTCAGATCAAAAAATAATACAGTCCTTACCCGATTAGCATCTCGGCTCGAACATAAATTGATCACAAAAGCCCCCAAAAAGCAAAACTTTTCAAAAAAATTTTTTTTTGTTTTTTTTGCCCGGGTTTTTTTTTTGTTTCCTTCATAACGCAAATGCATTTTAAATTAAAAATGGGGGGGACCTTTCGGAATCTCTAAACTCAACCCCCCTCTTTTTTGGGAAAATTTCGAAGAATATTTATCAAATATCGACTTTAAAGTTTTTTTTCGATTTTTAATGCGATATTTATTGATATTCATACAAGCACGTTGATCTAATTTCTTTTAAGACGATGAGCGCAGCAAACGAAGTTTTCCAACCCTACCGTCGGGCCTTGGCCGGACATTTCTGTATTTTGTCTGTCCGATCCCTCCGGGCCGGACGGCCGAATAGTTTGGCTGACATTTAAACAGACATCCGTGACCAGGTACTGGAACTGCTAACAAAATGAACAATCTATTTCGATTTAAAACCTACAAAAAAAAATAAAGTAAAAAAATACGTCAATTTTAAAAATTTTTTTAACGAAAAAGGGTTTTTGTTTTTGAAAAAAATTTTATTTTTGCTATTTCCCTGGCTGTGAAATCCGGCCCTCAAGTCTATCAAATTTAAACGAAGGTACCCCCGAACTCCGCCTAAATTGAAAAAACCTTGAAATTTTTTTATGGTATTTCGTAAGGGGCTAGGGTTTTTCTTAAATTGTCACAGATGATGGACTACACTGCGTTTATGCTTTAAAAACATGTTAATTTTTAAAATACAATCCAAAATTACAAATTTTTTCCCCGCCCAGGGATTGAACCCCGTCTCCACTTTCGGTTTTAAGGGGCCCCCTTACCCCTAGACTGGGAAACCCCAAAGTCGTTTTTTAAATGAGTGAGGGGTTTATGTGTTAGTCCCCCGGGAACTTTTGCTTTTTAAATTTTGAAAAAAAATTTTCGTATAAAAATCAGGTTTAAAGTTTAATTGGGTAAGGGCACGTAAACTGTAACCAAAATGCGCCACTGTACCAAGATACGTGAGATGGGCCCCTATGGTAGGGGAAAAAGTAATTTACGGGGTACTCCAACACATGCTTACCATCGTTAAAACGACTTTGGCTTTTCCCTTTTTTAGTGTAAGAAAATGATTTACCTTTTACCTATACACTCTAGGAAATATTTTATCTAATGTGCTGATTTAGTTCCCAAGAAAAATTTCTCGAAAATTGTTTGGGGTTTTAATGGGGGTCCGTGTTGTAAAGGGGGGGGGGGGGGGTGAGTAGTCAATTTGTCGTGACATTTAACGGGGGGGTCTTTACTTTTGGAAAAAATGTAAATCTATAAAAGAGGAGGGGGAGGTCTATTTGGAAAAAAAAAAAACGGTAACATCATTTTAGTTATTGTGGTTTTTGAAAACAAACCAGTCATGTATTATATACCTTTGGGGTATTGGTGAAAAATGTCAAGGTTTTCAAACTTTCCCCTTTTTATATTTTTTTGCTCTCCGTTGATGAACGTCACCCCCCGGCATCCCCACAAAAATACACGAAACAGTGAGAGCATTTTTTAAAAAGGGGCCTTCAAAACAACTTTCAAGCCGATTGCGTACCTTCTATTTTAAAGACCAGTCAGAAACCCAAATTTATGTTTTGAAATCAATGTTAGCGGCAAATGTAGACTTTGGGTACCGGGGTGAGTTATAGGTAAAAAAAACCAAAAAATCCGAATTTCCCCGGTCCCACTGGGATTTTGGGCCCTTTGCCCAAAAACCCAAGATGGGTCCAAAAAGGTGAAAAACCCCGAAAAACCATTAAAATACTATTTTTGTTCATTAAACACGTCAGGGGGGTCATTTTACGGTTTAAGGGGTCGGGGAAAACGATTGAAAGTTTGCGAAAACCCCCAAAAAAGATGTCCATTTTAAAAAGGCGGCACTTTGATGGAGAAAACTGGGTTTTTTTCCCCTTTGAGAAATCCATTTTTCGTGTGAGCTTTTGTGGTACCGGCGAATTTGGTAAAAAACCCGCTATTTTAAATCGTCCGTACCCCCCAAATTTTTGACCCTTTCCCCGGAATTAAAGATGGCGTCCAAAAGGGTTGAAAAGTGCAGGAAAAGTCCAAATTTTTTGGGTAAAAATAAGGGGGGTTCTTTTTTAATTTTTTCGGGGTAAAGGAAAAACGATGGAATGTTTTGGGGGAAACGCAAAAAAACCGGAAAGTCCCTTTTTCAAATAGCGGCCACGTTCATGAGGAAAAAACGGAATTTTTTTGTTTTTTTTGGGATAATACCCTTTTACGTGGGGGAAATTTGGGGACCGGCATAATTTGTAATAACAAACTATGTCGAAATTTAATTTGCCCGGACCATCTTGGGTTTTGACCCTTTGCCCGGACAGATGAGTGCAAAAAGTTGTTAAAAAAGGATAAACCTATTTTTAAAATCCTATTATGCTGGATGAACACCTTTTAAGGGTTTTTTAAAAGGGTTTTTCCGGGGCAAGAAAAGCGATGGAACGTGTTGCGGTAACGCCCAAAAAACGGAAGTACCATTTTTAAAATGGCCCACTTTGATATAAAAAAAAAGTGTTTTTGCCCCCTTTGGGTAAAATACCGTTTTATACGTGGAGCATTGGGGGTACGGGCTATATGGGTACCAAAACCCGCTAAAATTTTAAACTCCCGACCACCACCAGCGAGGGTTATTTCCCATATTTAGCCCCGGTACCACAATGTCTCACAGATAAAAAGGTATTTACCCAAATGGGCAAAAAAACCTTTCGCCATATCAAAGTGGGCCCCCATTTTGAGAAAAGGGCTTCCGTTTTCGGGCGTTTCCCCACACGTTCCATCGCTTCTTCACCCGGGAAAAACCTTTAAAGAACCCTTTTAAGGTTATCCAGCATAATAGGACTTTAAAAGGTTTTCCTTTTTAACAACTTGTTGCACGTCATCATGAAAACCCCGGGGAATGGGGCCCCCCCCCCCCCCCCCCCCCCCCCCCCCCAAAAAAAAAACCCGTTTTCCAGATCGATTTTTTAAAATTTTGTTCTTTTAAAAAATTATGCCCGACCCAAATGTCTCCTAAGTTTTATCCCAAAAAAGGAAATTTTCCCGTTTTTCCACCAGTTGGCGCCATTTTTAATTGGAAAAAAGTCTTTGGGTTCCGGGGAAAATTCACGGGGTTTCTCCTTACCCGGAAAAACCCCCAAAAAAAAACCCCTTCCTAGTTTTTCCCAAAATTTTTAAAAGGACTTTTTCTGGCTTTTTTTTACACCAAGTTTGGACCCCAAACCGGGAAATGAACCCCATGAGGTTAGAAAAAAAAAGAATTTTGGGTTTACTTTTTCCCTTTTCGCCCGGACCAAACCCCAAACCATTTAAATTGGATTTATGGGGAAAAAAACCCCAGCCCTCCCAAAGTTACGCCAATTTAAAAATTTAATTTTTTTCCGTTTTTTCTTTTTAAATTTAAATTTTTGGCCCAAAGGGGAAAATGACCCCTGGTTTCCAACAAAATTTTTTTATTTTAAGGGGGAAATTTTTTTCCCAAAGGGGGGTTGGGTTTAGGGGGCCCAAAAGGGGAAAATAAATCTTTGACCGGGTTTTTATCATATGGGTCGCTCACCGTCTAACAACGACTTAGTTTTTTTCCTAGTGGGTATAATCAATGCAAAAAAATTTTGGGTCCGGGCCCGTTTGAATATATACCCGGGTAAATGGAAGGCCTTTTTCAAACCCCCTAATGAAAAAATTTTGCCAGCGTGAAAAGATTTAAGGGACAGAGAATGGTTTGTATTTTTTTTTTTGGGGGACCCTTTCGTTCGTGGTTGGGGGGTTTTGGGAAAACTTAGATTTTAAAGGGAAAAAAAAGGAAAATTTTTTTAAAAAATAAAATGAAAAAAAAAGAAAAAAGGGTTTTTCCCAAAGTCCTTTTTTTAATTTGAAATTTTTTTTAAAAAAATGAGTTGCATATTTAAATTTTGGCCCATGTTTTTTTTTTTATATTTTAAACACACTTTGTCTTTCTCTCGAGCAAAAGGGGAAAATTTTTTCTAAAATAATTTTTGATGTGCTTTTTTTTAAAACCATGGACAAAAAGATTTTTTAAAAAGGGGTGGGGAAAAAAATCGCATAGCCATCTTTTTATATTTTTTAAATTTAATCCTCCTATACAGTTAAAACGATTACAAAGGAGGACAACTTAATAAATCTAATTACAAATGCGACCAACAATGAACTACATTAAGTAAATTTTGAAAATAGTAATATTCAACAATCAAAAATCCTTTTTTGATGAAATTTTCTGGCGCTTTCTACGCAAAGCCTCAAAACTATGTAAGACAGGTTAAAACCAAAAGGCCAGTGTGTTTTTGCTAACCTCTGGTTTATCACGCGGGGCCAGTTGTTGACGTATTGTGCTTGTGATAACGCCTCTAGGAAAACGCCGGGTTATCTCCCTTCGGAGGCAAAAACGGGGTTCGGCAAAGCGTGACGATTTTCCCCCGCCGGTCGGGCCTCAACAAAAAATTATGTTGATTCATTTTTTTCCCCCAAGGTACTCTATACCCCGGGAAAATTTTAGAAAGGATGCTTTCTTTGATTTTTCGAAATCGGTTTATTTTCCGGACAGTGTTGAAAAACTGCTCTTAAAAACTTATTCCTTTTCTCCAAAAGTGGCCCCTATCCCCTTTGGGTCAAAAAACTGTGGTGAGGGGCTGGCTCCCTTTTTCTAAACCCGGGGGGAAAAAACGGAAAAAATTTTTAAAAAAAAAAAAAAGTTTAGACAAGATTTTTGTTTCTAGTATGACTGCCAAAAAAATTTTTTTTGGTTTTCATTTTCCCCCCAAAAACCAAAAAAAACCAAAAAAAAAAAAAAAAAAAAAAAAAAAAAAAAAAAAAAAAAAAAAAAAAAAAAAAAAAAATTTTTTAAAAACTTTTTTTAAAAGAAAATAACTTTTTTCAAATTTCGTCTGCGCCTATTTTTGGGGCCCCCCTATTGGCCCCCTATATAATATCCCCCGGGGTAAAAAAAAAGGTTTTTAATACTGCCCCCCAATCTTCCGTCCCCCCCCCTTTTTTCATACTGACTTCTATTTTTCCGCTTGCAACCCCCCCAAAAAGAGCTATTTTTTAAAACTTTTTTTAAATGAGCATCTACATAAAAACCCTAAAAATTTTTGGATGGCGAAGCGAATTTTTCCATTTCATACACTGGAGAAAAAAATCCGAATTTTTTTTTTTGGGGTTTTTGTATTTTTGTGTGTTCGTTAACCACGTTTCCCGGGCTAAACCGATACTCCAATTAAATTTAAATTTTCTGGGACCTTTAAAATCATGAATTAGAACTGCAAGTGTCGAAAAAGGGATCGAAAAATTTTCTCAGGGGAAATTCAATTTTACGATTTTTTCGATTTTCTTGTTTTTTTTTCTGTTTGTTTTTTTGTGGTTTTTTAACCATTCCGGCAAAACCCAAAATACTAAATTTGTGTTTAATTTTTTGGAGACCTTAAAATTTTTGGGGACTTAGAACTCCCATCTTTTTGGCGGCCCAAAAATTTATTTCTCATGAAAATCGCTTTTTACGTTTTTTTTTCGTTTTTTTTTTTGTTTTTTTTGCATTTTTTGGTTGTTAACCGATACCGATTAAACCCATCTCCAATTTTTCGATGAAATTTTATGGGGCCTTCGAAATCTCGAAATTAAAACCGCCACGTTTTTTGGGGACAATCGAAGAAATATTTCTCATGAATGTCGTACTTTTTCGATTTTTAAAATGTTTAGTGCGACATTTTCGTAATTTGGCCGTTTGACCAGAGGGGGGGGCTACAATTTTTTTATCTAGGAAAACGCTTCAGTCCCCCCACGTTTTTGGGATGAGGAAATTGGTGCATTCAGCTCCATGTTTTTGTGGTTTTTCTGTTGTTCTTAAAATATCACTATAAGCCAAAAAATTTTTTTTAAATTTAAAATTTAAATAAAATAAAAAATTTAAATTTTTTTTTTTTTTTATTAATCGTAATAAAAAAAGAAAAAATCAAAAATTGCGTTTTTCATAAAAAATAATAATCTTTTGCGCTAAAATTTTTACACAAATTTTAATAAAACAAAAAATTTATGGATCTGGAAAAAATCATTACAAGAAAAAGCATGTGGGTGTCATTAGTCAAAAAATTGTTTAAAAAAAGAAAAAACGAAAATTTTTGATTTAAACAAAAAAAAAAATTATTCGAGGCCAAATTTCAACGAATATATATTTCCCAAAAAATTAAGGGTTTCTGTGAAAAAATCATTAAATGGGATAAAGCAGTGGTGTTATAAGTCGAAGAATTCTTAAAAATCGAAAAAAAAAACGTTAAAAAAATTTCGTTTTTTTTGAAAAAAATTTCCCGATTGCGCTCAAAAACGGGCAGTTTAAGTTCAGAACTTTGAAGGCCTCAAAAATTTCATTGCATCGGAATATCGGTTTAGCCAATCTGTTAACAAACACCAAAAAACAAAAAAAAAACAAAAATAAAAAACGAAACAATCGTAAAAATTTCGATTTTCATGAGAAATAAATTTTCGATCGCCCAAAAGATGGCAGTTTTAAGTCCAAAAAAATTTTTTAAGGGCCCCAAAAATTTAATCACAAATTTGGGGATTTGGTTTAGCGGAAGTGTTGACAAACACACAAAAAAAACAAAAAAGAAAAAAAAAAAAAATCGAAAAAATTGAAAAAAATTTAATTTTTATGAGAAATTTTTCCATCCTTTTTGACTCTGCAGTTTGTCGGTCAAAGGTCCCAGAAAAATTTTTTGTTGGGTTCCCGGTTGTCCCGGAACGGTGGAAGAAACCCAAAAAAAAAAAAAAAAAAAAAAAAAAAAAATTCCGGATATTTTTCCCCAGTGTATAAAAGGGAAATCTTCGCTCGCTCATCCAAATGTTGAGGTTTTATTTTTATAGTAGTAATGTAGTACTGCTTCGGTAAGGTCGCCCCGTTTCTCTTATCCCTAAAAATTTTGCAGACAGTATCAGTTGCTGTATAGTACCCCGCCCGGTTTGGGGACGTATGGGTGCTTGAGCTGCCATTTTTGCGGATTTTTGTTTTTCTGTAAAAAAATTTACTCATTTCAATTTTTTTTTAAATTAAATTAAATTAAATGAAAAAAATTTTAATTTTTTTTTTTTAATTTAAATCATAATTTTTAAAAAGAAAAAATTGAAAATTGCATTTTTAAGGAAAAAATTTATTCGATTGCGCTAAATTTTCAAAAAATATAATTTCTAAAAATAAAGGTCTGTGAAAAATCATTAAAATAGAAGAAGATGTGGTGTTTCAGTAAAAAAATTGTTTAAAAAAAAAAAAACGCAAAATTTAGATTTCATGAAAATTTTTTTTTGATTGGCTCAATTTCACACAATATCTTAATTCAAAAAAATTTAAAGGGTTCTTAAAAAATAATTAAATGGGAAAAGCATGTAGGTGAAAAGTCGAAGAAATTAAAAAAAAAAAAAATCGTGAATTGCGTTTTTCATGAGAAAAAATTTTTTCGATTGCGCTCAAAAACGTGCATTTTCTAATTTCAAAGATTTCAAAGGTCTCTAAAAAATTTAGGGCAATTGGAGTTTAGCCGGAATCGTGTTAACAAACCAAAAAAAATAAAAAAAAAAAAAACTTTCCCGGATTTTTTTCCAGTGTGTGAAATGGAAATTTTCGCTTGCTCGCTACGTCGAAACGCTCATCCAACAAATCCAATCTTTGGTTTAAAAATAAAAAAAAAAAAAAAAATAAAATGTCCGATCGTTATGATTTTTTGCGGGGTAATAATAAAACATTATCTCCTATTTTAAAAATTTTTCAGTTGAATCGGTAATTTTGCAGGTAGATAAAAATTACATTTTAAAAAAAGAAACTTTCCCAGGGCAACGAAAAGCGCACGAGATTCGGTCACATGCACTGCCACCTAGACGTAATAAAAAATACTAGGAAAAGGTTAAATTTCCGCCGGTTGTTGAGCGAGCCCCGGTACGTGCAACCACCCAGACGACTTTCCCCATAAGGGTTAATACCAATAAGTCTTTAAGGTCTTGCCCGATTTAGCTGAAAATTTGTAAATAGGAGGAAAGGATGAATTCCCGCCCTTAGAGGACCTTGACATCATTTTTTTGGGAAAAAATATTTAACTCTTTGTAAAAAAATAAACCCCCGCTTCCCCGATTAAATTTTGATTATACTTCTGGTAATTTTTTTTTTATTACCACCAGCCAAATTTCATGCTGATAACTTTCTAGAAAAAGGTTTGTCACAAAAAATATAATTATTAGGGTTGGAAGTGGAAAAAAATTTTTTGTTTTGTATGAAAGATTTGTTGCGGACTAAAAAAACCCACACTAATTTTTAATCGGCAATTAAAAATTCAAAAGTATTAAATACTACCTTTTCGTTTTTCCCAAAGTTTTAAGGGGGGTAGAAAAAAAAGGGGGAAAATCGCTTGCCTCCCGGCGGATTAAAATTTTTTTAGGATTATTACCATCATGCCCAAATTTTTATGCTGATAACCACTTGGGCCTCACTGGTGAAGCTGGAAAACAAGGGAAAAAATATAAGCTATTAGGGAGGGGTTGAAAAAATGTGGTTTAGGAATAAAATAGGCCCATTGGTTTAAAAAAAATTTTAAAAATAATTTAAAAAAATAATTTTAATAAAATTTTTTTTTGGGTTTAAACCTATGAATAATTATTTTAATTAAATGGAGATTAAGGGGGGGTTAAAGGGGAGATATCGTTTCTCCCGCGGATTTTTAATTAAAATTTTTTTTTCTACCCCCATGCAAAATTTCGCGCTGGTACCTGATCTGCCATATTTTTCCGCTAACAGCTCTCACATAATTTTATGGTGATGTAGTACATTTGAAAGAAAAGTCGAAAATGTTAGCCAGAAACCAAAGAATAAAGACTGTAATATGTTTTTTGAGTTATTAGATGAGCGAAGCGAAGATTTAATTTCACTGACCCCTCAAAAATTTAGCCCCAAATGTTGTTTTTTTTGTTTTTTTTCTTTTGTCTGTTTGTTTGCACGCAAACGGGCAAACGGCATATGCGATCTTGATAAAATCAGAGGGACCTTCGAAATCTCTTAACTAAGACCTGACAGTTTTTGGGTACAATCGAAGAAATACTTCTCATGAATATCGTACTTTTACGATTTTTTCGTTTTTAAAGGGTGCGATATTTTCGTGACATTTGCGCCGATTCTGACCAACGGGTGGGGCTAACAACGTTAATATTTTACATGGACATTAAGGTTATGGTGATGTATTGCTTTCTGAAAGAAAAAATTGAAAAAGTTAGCCAGAATCCATAGAATATAGGTTTTAATATGAGAATTTTTTAGATTTATAATAACAATTAACTAGTTACACTAGAAACTTGACAACAACCACCTGCAATGCGTTCAAAAAGAACTTGCAAAGGTTTTTGTTTTTATTTGGTTTAAAGGGACGCGTCAACCGTAGGTCATAATGCCCCACTCTATCCTAAGGAGGGTAGGAGGAGGGCTAATGCTGGTCAGAACCAGCCACGGGTAAGGGGTAAGGAAAAAAGATCCATCGCAAAATAAAAACTTACAAAAAAGCTCATCCATCAACACGACTAAAAAAAAGCGCTGTGAAGCTTCCAGGATTTGAAATTGCTTGTTTGGTGGACCAATGAACTCATCGCGAAAGCGATATTATACTGTAAGTACGATTCGGAAGTTAGTACTTAGTTAAACGAGTGAGCGCACAAACGTAGCCCTACAACGCTACTCGATCGGAAACCTTCTCGTGACTGGTCCAATGATGGCCCTGTCTTCCGGGCTCATACGGCCGGAACGGCCAAATAGATTGACCTAAAATTTTAAAACAGACCATCCGTGACCAGGAAACTGAGAACTGCTAAAAAAATGGGCACAATCCATTCGATTTGAACCTACAAAAAATAATAAACTGAAAAATAGACCTTACATGAATAGGAATTCTTTAACGAAAATGGTTTTGTTTTTAAAGAAATCATTTTTTTTTGTTATTTACCTGGCTGTGAAATCCGTGCCCATGCAAGGTTTATCGAATGTTGAACGTTAAGGTACTCCCGAATTCCGCTCGTAGATTGAGTAAACCTTTTTATTTTTAAAACAATTTAGAAATTGTAATATTTTCACGTATTTCGTACTGGCTATTTTTTTCCTTAGTATTGTCACAGATGGGGCTACACTGCGTTATATGCATTTCAAACATGTTTAATAATTTTAAAAATACATCCAGAAAAAAAATTACAAAATCTTTCCCGACCAGGGGATTGAACCCACGTCTCCCCCATTTCGGCTATAAGGGCGCCTTAGTCAACTAGACTAGGGAAACGCAAAAGTTGTTGTAGACGGGGAGAGAAGTCATGTGTTGAGTACCGGGAACACTTGCATATTTTAAATTTAATAATTATATTCGTGGTATTAAAAAATAGGGTTTTAAAATTTTTTTGGTATAAGGGCGCGTCAATTGTAAGGCAACTGTGCTGGGGCTGTGCCTAAAATAGGCTAGATAGGCCTAAAGGGAGGGGAAAAAAGTAATGTTTCCTGGTATCAACACTGTTCACTCACTGTCGTCAACAACGACTTTGGCGTTTCCCTAGTATTATCTACCTACGATTTTCGTGTTCTCATGTAAACGACACAAATTCGGAATTCCTAACAGTTTTTTGTAAATATTTGGATGAGCGCAGCGAATGCTTCACTGTTACTGCCCCCCCAAAAAATTTAGGTCGGGTGTTTTTGTTGTTTTTGTTGTTTGTTTTTTTTTTTTTTTGGGGTTTTTTCGCTCCTACCGGCAAACGGCATATTTGATCTTGATAAAATTTAAGGGAAGCCTTCGAATTTTCTAGGGGTATTGTTTTTGGGGGCACATCGAGAAATATTTCTCATAAATATCGTTCTTTTACGTTTTTTTTCTTTTTTTTGTGCTTTTTTTGGCCATTTGGGCCGATTGTGACCAAAACGGGTGGGGCTACAAACGTTCATATTTAACATGGGCCTTACGGTTATGGTGATGTAGACCTTATGAACAAAAGTTTTAAAAAGTTAGCCAGAATCCATAAAAATAAAGTTTTAATATAATTTTTTTACGGTTTAGTGCGATATTTTCGTGCCATTGGGCGTTATGACCAAACGGGTGGGCTACAACGTTCATATTAAAAAATGGACAGTGATGGTGAGTAGACCTTTTGAAGAAAAGTGAAAAGTTGCCCGAACCTAGAATAAAGCTTTTAATAAAGTTTTACGGTAATTAACAATTACAAGAACATAGAAATGACAACACACTACAAGCATAGCAGCAAAGCAAACACTTGCAAAAGTAAAGTTCCCACGCAACAAAATTAAAAAGTCATCACAAGCGCGACTTTAGCGTTTTCCTATAAAATGACTGGTACAATATCTCGCCATATGACTAACTTTCTTTAGGTATAACGAAATTTAAATTTTTGTTCTGACCTTATTCGAACTTTATTTTCAGGGGTGGGAACTTTCCCAGGCAATACAATGTTGGTAATAGTCATCATAACAACTATGAACTGAGTAGGGCCTCGGTAAATATATTTGGGAGGCTGGGAACTATTCATGGGGGTCCTCAAAATAGCGCCCATGCAATTTTCGATAAAACGTAATTTTTGTGGATTTTACTTTTTAGAAAATTTGGACATTCTGACGAAAAAGGAAAGTATTTTGGGTGAGCTAAAAAACTTTAATTTCACGACCCCCAAAAATTAGCAACAAGTTTTTTTTTTTTTATCTGTCAGTTTGTTCGCATCTACCGGGAAAAGGCATATATCACTTAATGAAATAAAGGATCTTGAAATCCTGAACTTCTTTGAGTTTCTATTGATACTGTTTATTTTTATTATTTCCTAAAAATACTCTATTTAAAACCTTTATACTATGGATTTTGTCTTACTTTCATTGGTCTTTTAAAAGAATACATCACTAATCTTTAATGTACATGTAAAATATGACGTGTAGCGCCACCTTTGTCAGAATCGCCCAATGTCCCGAAAATCGCCTAAAATCGAAAATCGTAAAGTAATATTCATGACAAAATTTTTTCTTTGGGTTCGGGTTTTTTCCTA
>JAMZAV010015111.1:0-13975 GCA_024449915.1 Sweltsa coloradensis | reverse complement strand
AAAAAAAGGGTTTTGGGAAAGGGGGCCCCAAATTTTTTTTTTTTTTGGGAAAAGGGCATAGGCCTACTTTTGGGCCCTACTACTAAAAAATTTAAAAGGGAAATAGTTGGGGCCTTTTTATTTTAAAATTCATCGGATTTTTTTTTACAAATAGTGTAAACGGCCTAGGCCAAAAAAAATTTGAAAAGCGTCCCAAAAGATAGCCTAGGCTATCTTTGATCAAATTAAAATTTTTGGACATCCCTAAATTGTGTAGAGCCACGGCCCCGTTTCTGGGGTTCCCAAACGTGGGGCCTTATGAAATAAAAAACTAAATACAGTAGGTGGGCCCCCTAGTAAGCTACCCCTATACTAGGCCTATTCTAGTGTTTTACTAGTAGGCCTAGGCCTAGAGCCTTATACTGAAGGATAAAAAAAAGATCAACCAAAGGGCCAACACTCCTTCCATAGGCCAATAAAAAAAAAAAATTAATTTTCCCCTTTGACATTTCACATAATGTAAAATGTGGAATTTTCCAATTCTGAATGAGTTTAAGTAAGATTTTTATTTTGGGGGTTAAGGAGGGGGCCAAATAGGAACTTTTAAAAAAGGAGGCTTGGATAGCCTACCATTGTGGCGAAACGAAACGTTTCGTGGATCGTCGTCGATCAAAATGGCGGAAAACACGGTGACGAAGGCTGGACTTTTTTTCATTTTTTAAATGGTGCATTTTTGGTAATATCATTTAAATGATTGAATTGTTGTTTCTTTGAGTTTTTTACTAAATTTAGGTTAAAAGATACTGGGAAAAGCATTAAAACCTCAGGTACCTTATCTCGGGTACCCACAGTTTTTAAATACGCATTTAATTTTAAATTTTGCATTTTTCACGGAATTTTATGTTGCATTTCGTATCTAACAAAAACAAAGGATATTTTTTTATTTTCTTTTACTAAACCAAACACATGACAGCTACAAACCAGGCATTTTTTGAACTTTTGCTTAAAAAAATGTCAATAAAAACTTTAAATTTGAGTTCATAAATAACATTTCCCCAAAGGGGGTATATACAGCAAAGAGGAATGCTTGAGAAATTATTTCATACACTAATTAAAAACTAAAGTTGACGTTCATAGGCGCTCGATATTTAGTTGCTAGGGTCAAGTGGCATTCTATTGGGCCTAAATCAAAAAAAATTGGACCTCATAATCACTGAAATTTTGCCGAAATTCTTTCACAAAATATACTACAAACAAAGATTTGCAACACACCCACGTAGGCCTTTTGATAAGAAATGTTAGAACTTAAAAAAAAATTACTAGATTAAAGGGAAAACCCAAAAAAATTATATACTATTTTTGACAATCAAAGGTATTTAGAAAATTTAAACAAATCAATAACTATAAAGAGTTTTTTAAAATTTCAAAGAAAAACAAAACATCGCCAAAAAAAAACGGGAACTTTCTACTAAACTAAATTTTTAAAACCCAACTACCCCCTTGTGTCTGTCAGAAATCGGCCAAATAACCCCGGGTAGTAGTGAGATTTAAATTGAATTAGATCCCTTGTAAGGGCGAAAAACCCCTCTCTCTTTTTTCAGTGTCGAAAACACTCTATTGAATACCCAAATTTCCCCCTTTAATATAAAGTGAAGGTAGACCTCGTGGATCAATCCAGTGCAACATCAAAACTTAGACCTACTCTTGTCCGCGCAAGTCAAGTAAAAAGAGCACCTAAAGTGGGGTAGTTTAGTGACACCCATGGACGGAGAAACCCACAGAATCACATCTCAGCTTTGGAACTATGAATTTATAACTTTTGCAAACCAAATGAAATGCGAAAAATGGTTAAAGGCTCCCTTCTTCCATCCCTCCCTTTAAACTCCCGAGACGGGCCCTATTTAATTGCGCACAAATAACATGCCAATAACGGAAGCGATTGTGGAATATGAAAAAACTTTTTAAAACCCCACGGTCTGTCCTCTGTATAGTTTTATACCTTTTAGATAGCACTTAAATTTCAACAAAAAATCCTAGACATCAATCGACTATTTATAAATTCATACTGCAAAAAAAAAATTGCTTTTTTGTGGACTGTCTGAAATGAAACGATCAAGTTTACTGGGCACGGTTTCACCTAATGCGGGGTGGAATCCAAACTAACACCCCAACTGGCAGAGATTTTTAATCACAAATTCGCCAGCTCACTTCACTGCACCATGAATACATGAAACCCCAAAAGCAACTCACGTTCAACAAAACTACTTAACCCCCACTGCAACTTTAGATATGTGAACACCAAAGTGATTTTTCTCAGCCCATCGACACACCCCTTGTACTTGTGTGGGGGAAACTTGAAGCTTAACCGTGGAATTGAACTAAATTTAAATCTCATTTTGGGGGCATTGATTACCTTCGGCTAAAAAGCCCAAGTTTGGGGACTCAGTTTTTTTTCCGAACAAGGGTAGACTTATCTGCAAATTTTTGATCAAACAGCAGTCGCTCACAAGCCTACTACCATAAAGTTGCCAAATCGCTAAAAGCTTAAAAGTTCTGTTTATTTTATAAATACAAGAAAAAAGCAATGCCTAAAAATTTGGGTGTGGCCAGTGGTCTTCATTTTGGCCTACCATAAAAAAATATTTTCCAAACTTTTTATAAAATTTCCCAAAATTTAAAATCAACGTTTATTACATAAGTCAAAAAAAAAAGCAGCCACCAAAAAAAAGGCAAACACAAGTAAATCAGAGCACAAAATGTTTTAAATCCCCCCCCTTCCCCCCAAAAAAAAAAAAAATTAAGTTTCCCAAGAAAGCAAAAGTTTTTGCGCTTCCAGTGAGTTTTTGGGGTTCCCACTCCAAACAAAATTAAGAGGAATTCAAAAAAACTACCATTTTATATGCACTCATCTGTTGACCCCGGCGTGAACTCTACGTCGACCCCTTAGCCAAAACTCATCATCTTATTTTTTCGAATAAAAGTCGACTCAACAACGTAAAGCCGAAAACCCTTTATCTTCAAACCACTTTTACCCTCAAACCATGTAAAACAAAAAATAAAAGCTATACTAAAACCCCAAGGGGTAAGCCTAGCCTTAGCTTCCAGCGTGACCCCCCTTCTAACGGGATCAGCAAAAGGCCCCAAAAATGGGAGCCCTATTTTTGCAAACAAACAAAAAATAAATCAAAAAACTATCACCCCGTCTTCTCAGATTTTTTCCCCCCCCCACCCCCAAAAAAACAAAAAATTCCCCCGCACGGTCCCCTAGAAACATTTTTAAATTTGTGTTTCTAAATATACAATCAAAAAGGGAAAAAAATAGAAGAGTTGAGCTTTTTCCCAGCGCTTCTTCTCCAATATCCTTTGTATCGAGCACGGGGCTTACAATTTCTGAAATTGACTCCTTTTGTATCCCAAACTATGTTAATTTTTGATATCTTTTGCCGCTCCTCATTTATTCATGGAGGTGTGGCTATTTTTGCTAAACCTCATCTTAGCATTTCTCCTATAGCTGAAATTAAAAACTTTAACATTGAAAAGTCTTTTGAATGCTCTGGGGCTTCATGGCACATCTCTAATTCTCATTTTAATCATATCTTTGTACGATCTCCACTTAGTGACCTAAAGTTTTTTTCCCCCTTTCCTTAGGAAAATGCTGGGTGTTTATAACAAAGAAATTCCCCAATGCCTCTTACATAATTTGTGGGAGACCACAATATTGACCTCTTAACACAATCTACCACCAGCACTAAACTAATTGATTTACTAAATTCCTTTCATATGTATGCTACCATCACATCCCTACAAGAGTCACACTTTCCAGTAATCCTTGATTGAATAATATTTTTACCTCCATCGACGAATCTCTTATCACTGCCACAGTGCGTGATCCAGGGCTTTCCGACCATCATGCTGTGATGTTAGGTAGCGTAGGCTACTTCCAACCTTTGATTTTTTATTCAAATTTGCATACTAAATTTGCATCTCAAGTTTAAACTCTAATTATTAATCAATCATATTCTTAATTACATGCCATGCAAAAAGCCAACTTCATTAATTAGACAACTCAACATTATAATAAAATGATCATAAGAATCTTCTAGAACGAAACTCAAGGTTTGGAAGAAATTTAGAAACAAAATTTTTCAATCTAAAATCTCAACGCAGAGGCGTAGTGCCCTTCAGGTAATTGGTTTTTCAAGGAATTGGTGAATAGAAATCATGTTGGTCGGAGACAGAGGTCTGGACAGAGTGTATGGCGTTTGAGCTCAGAGTAATCCGTCAGATGCCAGCTAGTCGGCGATTATTGTTCGGTTGACTGGTTACCTAGCCGAAAGCACAATGTTATCTTGATTCCGAGTAGCTGCTACGCAGTATTTTGGAGAGTGGTTTCTTTCTTTTATTAGGGTGAGTCAATAGGATGGCTTGAAAAAGGGGCTTAAGTCCAAGTTTTTAACCCAGGGACTGTGGTTTCAAGTTGAGATGTTTCGGGTATATAATTGGTCAGATACTAGGAATCTGAGAGGCTTCACCATGTCATTGAGGGGCATACTGGTGTTTTTGAAGACACGGAGGGGTGCTCGAGAGATTTTGTTCGGTGGCGGTGTCCACGGGTGGACGTGTTTGTTGGCTTCGGGTGGCAATCAAAACCTAGATTTTCGGTTCGGTTCGGGTGAAGTGTGGTGGTAAAAGTAAGATTGAGTTAATGGGGAAAAGTAATTGTGTAACGTAATGATTTTTTAAGTGTGATTGCATAATCAATTTATGTTCAGCGTGTCAATGTAATAATCTTCAGTTCAACCAATGTCAATGTGGTTCACATCAACAAAATTCGTCGAAAATATCATCGCTAATAAATTTTAATAATAAATAATCAAACTTTGTTTGATTATTCTTCTTTTGTCATCAGACCACTCAAGGAGTGCTGATTGAGTAAGTAGAGTGACTGATTTTCGTCAAAGTAAATATTGTTTTTTCGAACTGTAACGGCGCTAATGTTATAAATATCCGAATAACAAGATTGATATATCACGAGTAACGTGTCATGATCATTGATCAACAATAATTATCAAAAATCTACGTGTGTCTGTTGACACCACTAAAACAATAGAATCATCGAGAATTCTCGTCTAAAGGAGGACCTATCGTGTAAGCTGATGTTGGATGCCTAGGAGCGTGGATCGACTCCCGACAACGTCCGTGTCGTGGATTAATTCTTCAGTATTCATCATCGTTCCGCTTCAAGAAAAATCTACGTATTCCCATAGTGCAACATAAAAAATAGTGCTACAAGTGTCAATGTGCGCATATAAAAATAGTGTCATCGTATCATAAAGTCTCTACAATTGGATTAAAAAACAATTCTAACGGCAGAAGGTGAAAGTACCTGTCAAATGACAGTTCAATTTATCATTTTTGTATTTTGTAAACTTAAGATATTTTTTTCATAAAAAAAACGTTACATTGTTCCTAATAATAGTTCAATTTCGAAATGGGAAATTCACGAGCTCGTTGGCAGGTAAATTAGAAGAAATTTGTATCACCATATTGCAATTGTCATAGTGAACCAGACATTGTAAACATTTATGCAGTATATTTCCAGTAGTTAGACACCCTGAAAATTTCCCTCCCTGAGGTTAACCGACTTTAGGCATTGTTATCGTCGCTACGGAGGGCTGGCGGGAGTCCGACGGCAAGTATCCCGCCGCCGAAGCAAGTAAGGTAGGATTAGGTTGAGTGAAAGGGACGTGTATTTGTGACGGGCTTTTCAGGTATTTAATTAATTAATTATTGCGGGAAGAATTAATAAGTAGAAATTTTCTTTAATGAGTTTTATGCTTAAGTCTGAGCAGTTATCAAAATTATCTATGTAAATTAGTCTACCAAGTCCAGAGTCGGGCAACTTTTAGGGCTTGAGTATCACAATTTGGCTGCCCGAACGTGTGGCATGAATCAAACCGCGACCCGAGATTTCTTTTTTTTGTAATTCATAGTAGAGGAATTGCGTTGTGTTTTCAATTAAATAAAAATGTCGCTATCCGAGGAAGAGTTTCAAAATTTTGTTTGAAATGATGCAGGATTTGAAACAGGCGTTAGAAAGGGCTGACCAGCATTAGACAGGAGGGGACAAGCATTGGAAGTATGGGTACAGGAATTGAGAGAGGGAAATGTGGAAAAACAGGAGTTGGGAGATAGTAAAGTGATAAGTGATGTAATTGAAGAAAAGGATGATTGTTATCAGTGGGGGATAGTGAAAGTAAAAGATGATAGGTGTGAGAAGAGTGATGATAGAATGAAGATGTTTTTTGAGAATGATAGCTTAGACTGCGTTGAGATGGAGGTAGAGTGTGCCGATAGCTATGAAAGTTTAGTGGAGGAGAGAGTAAATGATGATAAGTGATAAGGACTACGATAGTTTTTTGGAAAGTGTAGAGGTGGAGATAGATAGAGAGGATGAAAAGGGAAAAGTGTGGATGATAAAAAAGTTTATGTGTGAAGAGTTAAATTGATAAAAAAAGTAGAAAGTGTAGTGCTGATAAAAGCAAGGAGTAAAAATGGGGTTTTGGGGAATAGGAATGATAAGGATTAGGAGGAAAAATGGAGTGACTGGAATTGGCATAATGAGGTTACCTTTAAAGTGAGTAAAGAAAGGTAGTCGATTTTGACCGTAATGTTTGAATGGAAAAGAGAGAAAGTAGGAAATGAGCAAGTTGAAAACGAAAACGGGAAAAAGATAGACTGGTTTAAAAAGGAATTCATGATAGGGGGTGGTCGAAAGAAAAGAGAACCCCAAAGAGAAAAGTGTGTTGGCGAGATTTAAAATGATTTACTTGGGAAAAGAACAGGTAGTGTCTAGAGAAAGAATGAAAAGAAAGAGAATAGACAAGGATGAACAAACGACTGTCAAATGAAGTGTGTAATGTAAACACATGCCTGGAAAAAGAATAACTGTCGTGATTTTTATTTTTATTATAAGTATAGATATGTAATGTAGATAAGGACTAGACGTGAAAGCGGGTTTTTTTTCAAGGACAAGATAAGAATAGGTAATTAGGCTGAGGTTAAATATCTTTTGTGTGATTTTGAATTTGAGTAATTTGGCGGTTGGGGGCTATTGATTTGTGCAATGTCCAGAACAGGTGGGATAGGTCTGCATTACTGAAGGGAAAAGATTTTGGTTTGATAAAAATACTGCGATGAGATAAGAATGATAAGAGATTATGAGCTGCCGATGATATACTATGTTTTGTTGTCAATGAAGTAACATGCCATTGATAATGATATACTCGATAAAATAATATGAGAAAAGGTTCAATACCTCGTCGATTAATGAGAGATAAGAGTACTGCGTCGAAAAATGGAATAATAGGTTATATACCTCGTCGAAAAAAAATGGGATAAAGGATAATAGGAACTGCGATGATATAATTATGCTAAGGCCATGCGCGATAAATTAAGATCTTTTAAAAGTAGGTAGCGATTTGTTTTATCTAGGGGGGGGTTGTTCAGTTGGTAGTTTTTTAATTAAATTACTCAGGTAATTTATCATCAGGGGAGATTTAGCTAGGAGTCTAGTGACAGGTTATCAAAGTGTAAGAGAAAATACTATGGTACACTTTGAGGGGTGACAAAAAGATGGCTCGATTTCAATAGGAAACCATGTGTTCATTTTATGTGTTCTAGTGTGTCAAACTATATAATTATGTAAACCGCGTCTAGAGTGTATATAAAGTTTGTTTTAAACTCACTGATTAGTTTAATGTATTCTTTGTTGTAGAGTAGGAGAGGTAGAATCCGCTCATCCGCTAATTTTTATACGTAAATTAATTTTAATGTAGAGGTAGGTTGCGGCAAACAATGTTATGGGTTAACCAATGAGAAAGGAATCTCCTATACCTAACCCCAACCCAACTAAATGAAACTGCATTGTATAATGTTGTGGTGAAATAAGGGAACAAAATATTGTGGATGTGTCCTGATATGATATCAGGGAACGAGATATTATTGTGTCCTGAGTTCAATTTTTCTGGTATAAATTTGTCGTTTGGTCTAATTGTTTTACGGTAATCAACCTGTATGTAAAATAGAAGGATGGAGTAATTAACTAATTTTTGTGTGAAAGTTGCACCTAAAGTGCAAAATTTGAAAAAAAAAATAGAGTAGAAAAGCAATTGCTGAGAGGGTGGTAATAAGGAACTACATGACAAATTTTGTTATAGTGATTACTTGTAGGTCCTGAGGGGTGCTAAATAAAATAGATTAAGGAGGGTTGTGTGTGTCAGCTGGAAATCGTATGCAAAATTAATTTCAGTACTAGTTTATGTCAGCATTGGGAATTAGAGGCTACTGTAGTAACGTAATTTTGGTAGAATTTCCCTTTTAGAGGGTAGTTAATCCTAGATCAGATGTCATTATGAAAAATATGATAACGTCAAGGCCGTAATTAAATAAATAATGTGTGGCTTTCCCCTGTGAGATCAAGCAAGCAGGCAGCTATGGTTTTTCCGGGATTAAGCAGTGGCTATGGAGTACTTTTCTTTATTTGCTGGAGGCGTATCATTGTAGCTGATGATTTAAAGTAAATGTGGATTGAATTATCAAAAAGGAATCTTTTGTTGCATAATGTACTTGCGAGATAGCAAAGGGGCGAATCAGGTAGTTTCTTGAGTACGCAGCGACGTAAATGAATAAAAAGAGGGTGGAAGGAATGTTGTATCAATTCGCACACACACATAAATGTCAATTATTTAGAACAGGAACCTAGTACCAGGACGAAGGAAAGCTAAAATAATAAGTTATGTAGGGAACGTTTATACTTACCATTTCAAAAATTGAGTTTATTTTCATGTATCTATTGATGTACTTAACCAGACAAAATGTCTAGTAGAATGGTATTTGGTGACGGACGGAAGGGGAAAGTGATTGACAGGTAGAGAGTCGAGCAGACGACCTAGGTGGGAGTGGAGGCCAACGACATGGCCCAGTTAGCAACACAGCTGTGGAAACGTGCATGCGCGCAGGGTTGTTTCAGGCAGCAGCATCACTGCAGACGGCCGGTAGAACCAGCTGAGAGAGAGGGAAAGGGACCAACCCGTCTAGAAAAGATGGGCCCGGGGGAGTACAATGGAGCAAGGTCGCTTGGACCATGCGGAAGTAAACAATGATTATGTAACCGCAAGCTATAGTCCGTTCCACCTAAGAGTACCTTAGAACTTAGAAATTTTTTAGTTTTGGGTTTTTGGTTTTCAATTTTAATTTTGATTTTAATTTCTAATGTAACATGAGGTGAAGGTATACAATGCTATAATGCATTACAATGGGTAATAATGAAACTTAGTAATAAATTTAAATTTTTTACAATTTTCTTTTGTACTTGAAAAAAAAAAAAAAATCAAACATTGTCATTCGCTATTGATGGAGAGGAATAATTAGAATGTATTCTAATTATAATTATTCCTGAGAGGGTAATTGTGATGTTTGGGTAGCGTAGGCTGCTTCCAATCTTTGATTTTTTATTCAAATTTGCATACTAAAATTTGCATCTCAAGTTTAACTCTAATTATTATCAATCATATTCTTAATTACATGCCATGCATAAAGCCAACTTCATTAATTAGACAACTCAACATTAATAATAAAATGATCATAAGGAATCTTCTAGAACGAAACTCAAGGTTTGGAAGTATTTAGAAACTAAATTTCAATCTAAAATCTCAACGCAGAGGCGTAGTGCCCTTCAGGTAATTGGTTTTCAAGGAATTGGTGAATAGAAATCATGTTGGTCGGAGACAGAGGTCTGGACAGAGTGTATGGCGTTGAGCTCAGAGTAATCCGTCCGATGCCAGCTAGTCGGCGATTATTGTTCGGTTGACTGGTTACCTAGCCGAAAGCACAGATGTTATCTTGATTCCGAGTAGCTGCTACGCAGTATTTTTGAGAGTGGTTTCTTTCTATAGTTAGGGTGAGTCAATAGGATGGCTTGACAAAGGCTTAAGTCCAGTATTTTAACCCAGGGACTGTGGTTTCAAGTTGAGATGTTTCGGGTATATAATTGGTCAGATACTAGGAATCTGAGGGGCTTCACCATGTCATTGAGGGGGCCCTACTGGTGGTTTTTTAAGAACGGAGGGTTGCTCGGGAGAGTTGTTCGGTGGCGGTGTCCACGGGTGGACGTGTTGTGTTGGCTTCGGGTGGCAATTAGAAACCTAGATTTCGGTTCGGTTCGGGTGAAGTGTGGTGGTAAAAGTAAGATTGAGTTAATCGGGAAAAGTAATTGTGTAACGTAATGATTTTTTTAGTGTGATTGCATAATCAATTTATGTTCAGCGTGTCAATGTAATAATCTTCAGTTCAACCAATGTCAAATGTGGTTCACATCAACAAAATTCGTCCCAAAATATCATCGCTAAGTAAATTTTAATAATAATAATCAAACTTTGTTTGATTATTCTTCGTTGTCATCAGACCACTCAAGGAGTGCTGATTGAGTAAGTAAGAGTGACTGATTTTCGTCAAAGTAAATATTGTTTTTTCGAACTGTAACGGGGGCTAATGTTATAAATATCCGAATAACCAAAATTTATATATCACGAGTAAAAGTGTCATGATCATTGATCAACAATAATTATCAAAAAACTACGTGTGTCTGTTGAAAACCACTCAACAATAGAATCATCGAGAATTCTCGTCTAAAGGAGGACCTATCGTGTAAGCTGATGTTGGATGCCTAGGAGCGTGGATCGACTCCCCACAACGTCCGTGTCAGTGGATTAATTCTTCAGTATTCATCATCGTTCCGCTTCAAGATAAATCTACGTATTCCCATAGTGCAACATAAAAATTTGTGCTACAAGTGTCAATGTGCGCATATAAAAAATAGTGTCATCGTATCATCAAGTCTCTACAATTGGATTAAAAACAATTCTACGCAGAAGGTGAAGTACCTGTCAAATGACAGTTCAATTTATCATTTTTGTATTTTGTAACCTTAAGGATATTTTTTTCATAAAAAAACGTTACATTGTTCACCTAATAATAGTTTTAGTCGAAATAGGGAAATTTACGAGCTCGTTAGGCAGGTAAATTAGTAAGAAATTTGTATCACCCTATTGCATTGTCAATAGTGAACCAGAATTGTTAAACATTTATGCCGTATATTTCCAGTAGTTAACACCCTGGGCAATTCCTACCTGAGGTTAACCGGACGTAGGCATTGTTATCGTCGCTACGGAGGGCTGGCTGGAGTCCGACGGCAAGTATCCCGCCGCCGTAAGCAATAAGGTAGGATTAGGTTGAGTGTAAGGACGTGTATTTGTGACAGGCTTTTCAGGTATTTAATTAATTAATTATTGCGGGAAGAATTAATAAGTAGTAATTTTCTTTAATGAGTTTTATGCTTAAGTCTGAGCTAGTTATCAAAATTATCTATGTAAATTAGTCTACCAAGTCCAGAGTCGGGCAACTTTTAGGGCTTGAGTATCACAATGCTCCCCCCCCTTTTTTTTGACCTATCCTCTCCCATTTTCACTCAAAGATTCTGACTCAAAAACGTTTTTTTCAATGATGAAAATATTGCTCACTTTATCTCACGGCTAGGTGGTGAACATGGTCATCTTTATCATTTACAGCAGATGCTGATGTTTTATACTCATATTTTGTGTCCACTTTCTTGGTTCACTTCAATGAAGCTTTTCCTCTGAAAACAATTCAAATTCGGAAACCAGTAGGTAACCCATGGATTACTCAGGCACTTCGCTGTGAGGGAAAAAAACTAAGAAATCTTCACTCATCATTGAAAAACTCCCAAAATAGATCAGTTTAAGAGCAATACTTTGGGCCTCAAAAGTCTCAGCCAAAAACTTAGACAACAAAACTCAATTTTATAGCGCAAAATAGCCCACTCCTCTAACACTCTAAAATGCCTGGTCTGTATCAAATCTCGACTTCTTCGCCCATATCCAAAAAGTATCACCATATGCCCGGGGAAAAATTTTAAAAAATTTTTAAAAAAAAATTTAAAAAAAAAAATTTTCCCCTTAAAACCCTTTTCCCTTTTTAAAACCCCCCCCCCCTTTTTTTAAAAAAAAACCCCATTTTTTTTTTTAAGGGGGGGTTTAAATTTTTTTTTTTCCCGGGGAAAAAAGGGGGAAAAAAAAAATTAAAAAAAAAACCCTTTCAAAAAAAAATTTTTTCCAAATTTTTAAAAAAATTTTTGTTTTTTTTTTTTTGGGTTTTTTTTCCCCTATTTTTTAAAATTGGGTTTTTTTTTTGGGGAAATTTTTTTTTTTAAAATTTTTCCCTTTAAAATTAAATTTTTGGGGAAAAATTTTTTTTTAAAAAAAAAACCCCCTTTTTTTTTTTTGGGGGAAAAATTAAAAAAATTTTTTGGGGGGGAAAAATTTAATTTTTTTTTCCCCCTTTTTAAAAGGGGGAAAAAAAAAAAAACCCCCCCCTTTTTTGGCCCCGGGGGGAAAAAATTTTTTTTTTTTCCCCCCTTTAAAAAAAATTTTTTTTTTAAAAAACCCAAAAAAATTTTAAAAATTTTAGAAAATTTAAAAAAAAATTTTTTTTTTTTAAATATTTTTTTTTTTTTAAAAAAAATTTTTTTTTTGGGCCCCCCCCTTTTTTTTTTTTTCCCAAAAGGGGAAAAAAATTTTTTAAAACCCCCCCTTAAACCCTTTTAAAAATTTTTTAACCTTTAAAAAAAAAAAAAAAAATTTTAAAACCCCTTTTTTCCCCAAAAAATTTCCCAAAATTTTTTTTTCAACCCCCCCCTTTGGGGTTTTAAAAAAAAAAAAAACCCCCCCCCCCCCCCCCAAAAAAAAAAAATTTTTTTGGGCCCAAAACCCCCCCTTTTTTTCCCTTCCCCCCCCCCCTTTTTTTTCCCTTTTAAGGGCCCCCAAAAATTTTCCCCCCCCCCCCTTAAAAAAAAAAAAATTTAAAAAAATTTTTTTTTTTTTTTTTTTAAAAAAAAAAATTTTAAAAAAAAACCCCCCCCTTTTTTTACTTTTTTTTTTAAAATTTTTTTTTTTTTTTTAAAAATTTAAAAACCCGTTTTTTTCCCCTTTTTTCCCCCCTTTAAAAAAAAAAAAAAGGAAATTTTTGGGGAAAAGGGTTTTTTTTTAAAAAAATTTCCCCCCCCGGGGGTTAATAAAAAAAAACCCCAAAATTTTTCCAAACCAAAAAAAGGGGGGCCCCAAATTGGGGGTTTTAAAAAAAAAACCCCCAAAATTTTTTTTTTTTAAGCAAAAAATTTTTTTTTTTTTTTAAAAATTTTTTTTTTTTCCCAAAAAAAAAAAAAACCCCCCTTTTTTTTCGGGGGGGGTTTTTTTTCCCCCCCCTTTTTTTTAAAAACCAATTTCGGGGCCCAAAAAAAAAAAAGGGGGGCCCGGGGCCCCCCCCCCTTCCCCCTTTTTAAAAAAAAAAAGGGGAAAAAACCCCCAAACCCCCTTTTTTAACCCCAACCCCCAAAATTAAAAAACCAATTTTTTTCCCCCTTTTTTTTAAAAAAAATTTTTTTGGGGTTTTTTTTAAATTTTTTTTAAAAAAATTTTTTAAAAAAATTTTTTTGGGGGGGTTTTAAAACCCAAAAAAAAAAATTTCCCCCTTTTTTTTAACTTTTTTTTTCCCCCCCCCAAAAAATTTTTTTTTTTTTTTTTTAAAAAATTTTTTTTTTAAAAAAAAAAAAAACCCCCAAAAAACGGGTTTAAAATTTTTTGGCATTTTTTTTTTTTTATTTATAAAAAAAAATTTTTTTTTTTTTTTTTCCCAAAAAAACTTTTAAAAAAAATTTTTGCCCCCCTTTTTTAAAACCCCCTTTTTTCCCCCCCCCAAAAAAATTTTTTCCCAATTAAAAAAAAATTTTTTTTTTTTAAAAAAAAATTTTTTTTTTCCCCAAAAAAAAATTTTTAAAAAAAAAACTTTTTTTTAAATTTTTGGGGTTTTTTTTTTTAAAATTTTTTTTTTTTCCCCCCCCCAAATTTTTTTTTTATTTTTT
>JAMZAV010015110.1:0-13465 GCA_024449915.1 Sweltsa coloradensis | reverse complement strand
TTAAAAAACTTGTGGTTTTTTTTTAAAAGTAAATTCTTATTAGTTTATTTTTGTTTCCCCTACTGAAACTTCAAACTAGGCCTAGGCCTAACTAAAACAATTAATACAATGGAACTTGTCACTTTCACATTCACATGTAGATAAACCCTTTTCTTCTTGTTTTTTGTGGCCTTGGTTGCTTGGACATGGGGCCATTTAATATCGGGTATTTTTTTTGCATTAAGAATAACCTAAAAAACTTTTTCACTTGATTTGCACATGGTACATGCATAACTATTCATTCGTAAGTAAAAAAATAAGAAAAAAAGGGAAATGGAAAAAAGCTGGGTGCCGAGCTTGGAAACTATATTTTACCCTTTTTCCAAGTGCACTGCCCCCCCTTTCCTTTACATCTTTGCTCATTTTGTCGGGAAATTTAAAATATTTTTCCGGGAAAGATAAATCGGAAAATTTCCGGAAATATTTCCTTTCCGGGAAAATTTCCCCGTGGAAAATTTCCCATTTACATCCCTGGGTACAGGCTCTTTCCTGGGTAAAGTAAAACTGTTTTGTACAAAGGGGGGTCCGGGGCTCATAGCCCCGGATTTTTTTTCCGGTTCTTAAAGTGAAATTACTAATTAGTAGTGTTTTTTAACGGTTTAGGCATTTTTTATTTAACATTTTTTAGTGGTGACTAGTGTGATTGTTGACATGGCATGTCACCTCACGACATGAAAAGGTTTTCCTCTTTTTCCCACGAGATAACCCCCATGTTTCTCAAAAACCCTTAATAAATCTTTTCGATCTTAAATGAAATCACAAACAACCCTGGTTGATTTTTCACTGACCAACAGGGCATTGTTTTATTAAAAAGTTTTGTCTTTTGTAGCTGATCTGAGTGGCAGCTAAAAAATTCAGAAGCAGACAGCTATCCACGTTAAGAGTCTTCAAGAAAATTTATGCCTTGGCAGCCCGTAAGCATCAAATTCAAAAGTACAACGCTAGGGGGGGGGGAAAATTGAATAACATATTTACACGAATTCTAAAATGCACAAAACACAGATATTTTTTTATAGAAGAACATACCGGTCCCAAAAACAAAAATTGTTTTATTAAAAAAACCCTACAAATTACATGATAAGCGTAAAAGTCAAGCGGGGGAACCCCCTCTTCTTTTTCCCGTTGGGTGTCGACTTTATGCATAACAACGGTGTATAGTGGGGTTTAATACATACATCAACTGTTTTTGTATTTTCTTCTGCATAAAATATCGTCTTATGCTTTTTAAAATTTCCCTCGTATGTCATTTCTTTTTTTCTCTAAGGGTTGTACTCAAAATTGAGTCTTCGATGTCCCGAGTACATGTCTGTTCTGACACTTTTAAAGCTACTTTCTAGGTAGGGACAAGCCGGGGGCCCCATCATTGGGAAAGGGAACGGCATGCCCCCTGACTACACCATTTGTAGGACAGTTATTTCTTGTTTATCAGTCAGGAAATAGATGTGCGCTAAATATTTTAATTGAAGGGTTTTAAAAAATCGTATAAAACCTCAAAAAAATTAAAAAATTTTTTAGGTAATCCTAAAAATATAAATTTGTTTTGTTGTTATGTTTTTTTTCCCGAAATACACCCTTTGGTTTCGAGTTTTTAAAATTTTTAAAAGGGAAAAAAAAATTTGATGAACAATTATTTAGTTTGCTTTAAAAAAAAAACCAGATTTGCACAACCCAGTGTTAGAAATAGATAGTTTAGTAAAAGGGGGACAGAAATGTGAGAATCTAGTTTACCGTCGAGACGGACAGGGTATACATGTTGTGGTAGCTCTCTTAAAATTCACACGGTCTTCGCCACATTGCTCCACCGACGTTGCCACAGTTTGAGAAACCTTCTCAATCAGGCTCAGGCCCTGGGAAACATTAAATTCCCGTACGTTAAGATTTAAAAAAAATACAAAAAAGTAGCCTTAATGAAATTTTGTATAAGGCCTCAAATGAGTTAGCTCTTTGATCATTTTAGAAAAGGTTATTAATTACATTTTTTTTAAAATTAATAAAAAATTTGTAAAAGGTCTATTGGTCTATAATCAAAATATTTTTCATTTAAAGTTTGTAGGCCCAACCACCCCCCAAACGATATAATCGGTAATACTAATGTTTTAATGGAAGGGAAAGGAAAAATATGCAAAAACAAATATTAAACCACACTAATTTTTGTACTACAGTCGAGCCCACCATAAAAAATCTTTTTAACAAAGTTCTGGATTTAAAAATTTAATAGTAATTTAAAGCTTTTTTTTAAAAATACATCCAAATGACTTGTTTTAACAAAGTTTTTTTTTTCAAAAAAAAGTCAGTTTTGTCTTTTGTTATAAGGGGGTCGACTGTATCACTTAGAGTTTTGAAAGGTAGAAATCAATTACTAAACCAATCAAAAGTTGATATGATTATCTTATGGTGAATTCGATTAGATTTTTTCATTGGCATTTGGAAAAGACACCGTTTTTGTTTTACGGTCGCACCAGAAAAGTGCAGCCTCAACGCACGCCTCTGTTGTGTAAAAAAGTGTGACACAAAATAAAAAAGGAAGTAAATTCAATCACAAAATAATATTTTTAATTGGTACATATTTTTAAAAAGTTTATTAAAGAATAAAGATACAAAAAAGCAAAAATGGCAGTTAAGTCCTATGTTTTAAATATTAATTAAATAAAAAGCGTTTAAAAAAAACTTATTAAAAGAAATTTTCCAAAAATTTCCCTCAAAAAATGTAGCACATAAAAAAATAAAAAATTGAATTTTAAATAACTTCGGAAACGTTAACCTCTATTTGAGTGTACACAGTTAAAAATCGACGTTCAACCTTTCTCATCTCTTATAGTGGATTCAAAAGGGTGGCCATATGTACGGAAAATTTTGGCCACAATTTAGAATGGCATTGAAAAAGTACACGTTATAAAAACTTTAGACAAAATGCCTACGTATAATATAGCCACACCCACTTCTTGAACTTGATATTTTATAAAAATACCTGTGGCCTACAAAATTTTAAAATGGTTAAATACCCCAATACTATTAAAATAGCAAAGTTGAGGTGCAGTTTTCAATACAAATATAAATTTTTAAAACACGTGAAAATAAGCTAGAAAAGGGAAAGGTGAGGCAAATAACACAGGGAAAAATAGAAGGCATTGAATAGAAATGGTTACATGTTTGGTTTGTTCTTATTCCAAATGAAAAACAAACTTGGTAAAAAAACAATTACCTATTACTACCCCCACAAAACAATTGGGCTCATTTTCTTTGACAAATTAAAAATGTTTAAACAAGGAGGCCTGTACCTAAAATCATTAAAATTTTTCCTAAACGTTACCCAAAAAGGCTTCAGTTTAGAATGTCTATATGATTTAATTTTAGATTCAAATCACATTGTTCCTTTTTAAAAATAATTCTACCATCAGAAAAAAATCATCATCCCAAAATTTAAAAAGTCACGTAAAAGTATGTAGTTTGCTCCCTTTTAGAGAAATTTTTTAAAAGAGTTAAATTAAAATTTTTTAACCTAAATACAAACCTTTGTACCAAAAAAGTATTTTCATTTTGTATAAAAAAAACATAAAAAAAGATTGCAAGAACCCCAAATTTTTTATAAACCTAATCCTTTTAGGTTTTTTTTCATTTTTTAAAAAGTATTTGATTGAACTATAAAAAGTTCAATTTTTTTATGAACAAAATTTTAATGAAAAATTCTTAACACTGGTTACTATTTGATTTTTCCCCCTAAGAAAAATTTAAAATTTACATTTCTTTTAAAACCCAAGCACACACCTTACAGAAAATAACATAAGAAAATTTCAAAAGTAACATACCCCTAAGGCTTGAAGATTGAAAAATCTCCTTTTTCAGAGGGTCGTATTCATGGGAAGTTTTCTTGATCTTTTTTATCGTCATCATCGCGCCCAAAATTATCGATCGATACGGGGCAGCATCTGTTGGAAGTAGACCGAGTCACAGCGGTTAACTTTTTCCGTGACAAATCTTCGTGTACGGAATCTCTTAATCGCCCCCGGTCTCGTAGAGAGTAGTTTACGAAGTCGCAAGACTTCAGACCTGTTGAGAGTTTAAACAAAGTTTTTAAAGTTACGCTTGATAGTCTGGTCGCTTATTTCCCCCCTATGAAATGTACTTTGGCCAAATCGGTTTAGGGTTTTGAGGATCTTTTTTTAGCAATTTTTTTTTTTCATTTTAAACATATGGTATTGCATGAGGCCATTTTGTTAAATTTGCACAAAAAAAATGTGTTTTTAGGAAAAAAATTTGCAAAAAAAAATACCCAACTCTTTTTCACAAACTTAGAAAATAAATTTTTGACTTTTTGATACATTTTGATTTTTGACCAACAAATTGAAAAAATTTTTTATTGTAGCAATTCCATATAAAATAATGCTTCAAAAATTTTTGTAAATTAATTTTTGAAAATTATGCTACAATTATTTTGGGACAATTTTTTTTTTATTTATTTATTTGTTCCGTAAACTTCTTTTTTAAAGTTCACGAGGATGGCAGAAAAGAGCAAAAGAGCAGGAGATTTTTTTAAAATTTTGCTTTAAATAGTGTGTTTTTTTGGGTTTAAAAGTTTGCTTTAAAAAAAACCCACTTTTTTATGGATGAGATTTTTTTAAATTTGTTTAAAAAGGTGTTTTTTGGGTTTAAGTTTTTTTTTAAAAAATACCAAATTTTTTAAAAACAAAAACATAGGTATAAATTAAATTTTTTGAAAATTTGTACATTAGAGTTTGCCCCAAAAAAATTGGAAAAAAGGGTTTTTTGTCTATTCCCTAAAAAAAAAGCTTAAATAAAATTTGGGAACCAAAACTAAAAATGCACAGTTTACGGGGCCCCACCAAGACCCGTGAGAGCCATGGGGCGCTGCATCTGCCATATAGGTGTTTCTTCTTGAGTCCTCTAGCGACCTTGCAATAGTAAGCCGTGTTCTCTTGGGGGAAATTTTGGGTGTTTTGGTCCATGCCCTTATCGGACACTTTATCTCTATCAGCTTGACCGGTCGGCCGGCGTCCGTGACAACGCCATCCGGACTGCAAAACCCCAACCCCCCCCGGGGGGGGAGGGGGTTTCCCATCAGCCCCGGGACAAACAAAACCCTACTCACGCACTTTTTCGGGTCACAGTTTTAGATTTTTCACAATTAATAAATACTGATAAAGAAAAAACGTAAAACAGAAATCAAAAGTGTCGGGCCCACAGGGTGGCTTGTTCTGTTAAATTAAAATCCAAAACCCGAAAAACGGGCATGTGACTCAGTGGGTAGGGTACACTTTGAAATCAGATACAAACTTGTTTATTTTTAATTTGAGAAAAATCCTTTTCGATATTTGGTATGTACGTAATTCTTTTTTTTGGCTAAGTTTCTGTTGCCCTTCAAACTCGGCAACGAGAAATCCAAATTTCGGTTAAAATTATTTAAAAAAATAAAAATTATGTCACTATTTTATATGTGAAAATTTTAAATTAGTTTATTTCAGAAATCAGGAATATAATATTAAAAATTTTAAAAACCAAATGGAAAGGAAAAGGGCCTTGGAAAAAATAAACATAATTCACAATTTTAAAATTGGCAAAACCGAAAAAATTTAAAAAGAAAAAAATGTGTTAAATTTTATCTTTAAAAAGATAAAAAAAAATAACAAAATTCCATAAATTCAACTAATGGCAGAGAACTAAAATAGGCTACCGCTACTATAATAAAAAACTGAATCATAAGCTAAACAATATTTGATTTACAAATTTGAGACAACATAGAAAGTGAAAAAACTTACCTAACAAACCCCGTCATGTTTACCTCCCCTTCGTACCAACCCTGCTTGGTTCGTGTCCACTCGTTCTTCATCGCGAAGTTGAAAAAAACCCAGGGTTCAAAACCCCGTCCCGTTTGTAGCCCCGTCTTGGCACTTGCTCTTGCTTGCGGAAGAAGCTGTGCAACACTGGCGGTGACCCGGGTCTTACGAACTCCTTCCCCAAAGGTCGCCCGATTGCCGGCCGTGTCACGCACAGTTTACCGCGCCTCGGGGCTCAGAGTCAAACGCGGTTATAAAAACCGGGCCCATGCGTTTTTCTTCGACGAAAATCTTTTGAGAGATCTTTTTGACGGTTTGAATTATCTTGTGGGGTCGTTTTTGAGGATTTTTTGCAATTAAAAATGTCTGCTTTGTCGAGGGGATTCGGATTTTTATGCTAGATTTAAACTTCGGTTTTTTCGGTTTGTTTTCTTTGACTCAGTTTCTTTTTGATACTTCGAAATTTAATATTTTAACATTAATCAACTAGAAATTATAATTATGCAGGCCTATAAATAATAAACTAATAAATTAACTAGATAAGAAAATTTTAACAATATGAATGGAAAACGTTAGGAGACCACATAACGCGAGAATAAAAAAATCGGGGGTGGCCCCCATAACAAAAGTTCAATTTTAGCAAAAACTACTTTTGAATTTATCTTGCTATCCAAAGGAAGGTTTTAACAGAAAATTATTTTTGGGTTACTCCAAAGAAAAAAAAATACTGTAATAAATATTAATTGCCTTGAGAAATGATTGTTGAAAAATAAAAAAATAAATGTGTTTTTTCCTGTTAAAATCTTGTTGGGGGAGGTGCCAGGATTTAAAAGAAAAGTTTGTGTGATGCCAGCCACCAGGTACAAAACACATAAACTGTATATCCTTTTTGGAAGGGCAAGGGACAAAAAGCAGCATGTCATACAATGTGCTTGGTTTTTTTGCGGATGTTGCCCGATAGCAGATAGGAAAACGAGCTGTTTAGGTAGCATAGCCCTAGGGCTACTAAAAAAATAAAAAATAAAAAAAGAAAATACCAAATCTGTACCTATATAATTAAAGAAAATTATCGAGTTCAAAAGTGGGGTGCGGCCAATAGGCCTTTTAATATATTTACTTTTTATTTATATATCCTCGTTAAATTTGAGTGGTAAAAATAAGGAGCGGCTTACTCGGGGTGGCCTATAAATAAAGTAAAACAAAACCCAGGTTTAGTAAAACACAAGAAGCGATTGTTTTAAAAAATTATGAAAAAACAAAGATTCAAAAAAATTAATTTATCCTAAAAAATGTAAATTTTTTTTCTGAAAAAATTAACTGTGATAGGCTACTGCTAGCTTAACACAAATTTAACTTAAACTATTCCATGATAAGTTTTAAAAGAAATAAGTTGTACACACCTTTATTTTTTTTCTTGTTTCACTACTATCGTGGGTTATGTTGGTCCTCCTTCTTTAAATTAGTCTCCTTTCTTTATTTTAGGAGTCGACTTAGTTTCATCTTAAATTTTTTGGGCAATCGAAATGCGAAAACTGCGTCTTTTTCCCTTGTAAAATTTCAGAGATCTTCCATAATCTCCCCAATTTAAATCTTGACTTTTTGCTTGAAAGTGCAAAAACATTTTATGGAAAAAGGGGCCTTTTTTCCTTCATTTTCGTCAGTTCTGACTTGACCTGTGTCCGCATCTAGTCTTCGTGTTTTTAAAACCACAGTGTCCTTAAATTTTTTTTTCCGCTATCTTGAGGAAAATATTTCAACGTCCGAGCAAAATATTCGGCCCCTTGCCCTTGTCTATGAGTCATGCTTTGCTACTTCAGCGTTTCTTCATATTTCCTCCAGGGAAAAGAGAACTTTAACGATGGACGCCGCATTTAAAGCCGTGACTCTCTTTTAGAGCTCGTCTGAGATTGGTCTTTTCAAGCGTAGGCTGCTTCGTCTAGGATTTGAGATGGTTTCTGTTTTCTTCAGGACATTCACATGCTCGAGTCCACTTATTCGTCGCTTCTTCGCTGCCCTAACACCCACAAAATCATTATTACGTATTAGTTTAGCACCCGAACCCTCTTAAAAAAAATCTTGGAATCTTCAAAACAAAACTGACAGAAATTTATTTAATTCTTTACTACAGTTTCAAAAGTTCGATTTTTTCTAGGCCGAAATTCTTAATTGTTTTCCCGAGTTGAAAGAAGATTGTGTAAGAGGGTTAAACTGTTTTTCGTGACCATGGGAAATTTAAAGGAGATTCAGGTTTTTAATGTGAAAGAAAACGAAGTAGTACGGTACTTACGTCAGCCGCTCTTTACAACGAACGCTTGATAGAAACAACAACACTGTTCACTACGGAACAACGCAAACAGAATTTGAAACGAACTTAATAGATGCAAATCTATTCTTTAATAGCAATATGTAACATAAAAATGTATTGTAATTTTACAAAATACATATACATACAAGAGAGTGTGCGAAACCTTCACGACGATGTAATACTGAATCTAAATAGCAAACCCCCATTATAGACACCAAAAATGATAGTTTGAGTTGTGAATAGGCTAGTAATCTTCATTCATTAGATATGAAAAATGTAAAGAATAAATACATAGTACTAGGGGAAAGATGACTATCTCTAACCCCCTTTTCTTGTAAAAGTGCACTTTAACATACTAGCAAGAAAAATATTAGCATTGTAATTAAAAATCTATTTAAATCAATGAGAAAAAATGCAGAGTCTGAGAGGTTAAGTGACGGAATGGGAAGGACACAATTGAGATTGAAAACAAATTATGGTAGAGATGCCCAAGAGAATTTACAGAGAATGATGGAAAAAGAAGAGGAGGCTCGAAGAAGATATGGAAAGAGACCATAACAAAAGATTGTCAATGGATGGAAAGAAGTGTACAAACAAAGAACAAAAATTATTGTCTTGACTGAAGTCAAAAACAGTTATTATAGTCAGATATAATATACTATTTGAAATTTTAAAATGTGTTTTACTATAAAATAATAGTTTACAGATAGAATATTATCATGTGCATCCTAGTCCCTAGTAGTTTCCCCCACTCTATCTCTGATGAAACTCTATCAGCAACGCTCCAAGATTCTACTCGCTAGCTCGCAAGTAGTGAGTGATTTATGATAGGAAGCAAGTAACCTTTTTTATTCAGAAAGTACTTTTCCCCCATATATATATCCCATAAAATAATCCAACAAAACATTCAAAGTTAAAACGTCCGATTACAGCGGGAGTCTCTGCCGGCATTAGACTTAAAAGCTGCATATAAATGTGTAGGCCTATCCACAGGCGCGTCGGAAGTCTATTTTTGCCAGGGGGGAGCGAACTTTCCCAGGAAAAGTACAGCTTCCATACATAGTTACATAATATGCAACTAATGTCCTTAGTCAGTGGCGTACGGTGAAATATATTTCGGGGGGTGGACAAACAATCAATGGGGGGGGGGGGGATCCCCCACAACAGTGCCGAAGTAATTTTTTTAAAATCAAGTATTTTTGAAGTGGTATTTTATGTGTTTTAGGGGCTTTGCTGAACGAAAAAAGAAAAAAATAACTAAGATCCTAGATGACGGAAGAAAAATAATATCTATGCTTGTTGGTTTATGCTTGTATGGTATTCGTCATTTTTCTAGGGGGGGGGGGGCAAAAAGATACTTTTGCCCCCCCCCTCAATAAGATTAGGGGGGGGGCAAAACTACCCCCCTGCCCCCGGCTCCGACGCCGCTCCTACAGTTAAAAATGACCAAATGCCCCCCAGCGGCTGGAGATTCAACCCAGATCATTGACTTATTCACGCGAGTAGGATTTCTTGATTGAGAATTATTCTCAATGTGATTCTTTGGGGTGTTGCTATTCGTATGATCTTCTGATCAATGTGCAATATAAATAAATTTAGAAAAGTCTCACCTGATCGCCTGGATCTTGGAAGAAGACACCAGCTCCTCCATCCGGCCTCCACGTGCCTCATAGTTTACCAACATGGGCCCCCGGCTGTGACTTGCGACCCTTCTTGGGCGTTCCGCTTCCCGTCTGGACGTTCCCGCGCCCTTCTCTGCGATCTCGGTCGCCCCCGGCGACAGATGTCCAAGCCCGGCGAGCGTCGCCAGAGATGGAAGCCACCTTCCTGAGTGAATACATAAAACATTTTTTTAATAGTGAGTATTTTTATTATTTAATAAAATAATCGAACCCTTAAGATAAACAACTCCATAGAAAATTAGAAAAGGGCCATGAGGGCCCCAGTCACAAAGTGTTCTAGCTTACAAAAACCACATTATAAAAATACAATAGAAATAAATTAAAAAAATAATATAAGATATAAATGGGCGATAACCAACAACGTAACTTAGGTGTATTGATGTACCAAAAAAAATAAAAATTTTTTACCACTGATCTATGCACAATACTACACTTAAGACCTTTAAAAAATTTTATCTTGTAATGTGATTTAACACGAATTTTTTAATTTTTTTGATCCAGAAATTGGCGAAAATTGGTTTTGGAAAATTTCTAAATCGGCTTTAACCTCTTCTTTTTGATCCACATATATACTAGAGCATAGTCCCAAATCAAAAATGCCCCTTTAATACATCGTTCTTGAAACTGTGCCCAAATATCCCCTCAAACACGCAAAATTATGCATTCCAAAAATACACCCCATCTTGGTAATCAATATTTTGACCGAATACTTGCCCAAATTACAAAAAAAAATTAGAAAATTTACAGAAAAGCGTCGAGTACGTCAAAATGGCCAATATTTTTTTGAATAAAAATCCCCCAAAGGGTCAGGGGGCATAAAGATCGTCCCCCTTTTATTTCTTATGGGAGATTTTTTGCGGATGGGGCCTACTCGAAAAATGTCAGTTGACAAATTTTTTTTGGGGGGGGGCATGGTGGCCCCAATAATTTTTCGGTTTAATTGCTAAATTCTTACCAGTTAGCCCGAATAAAATATTTTTGAGTTTACGGTTAAATACCCCCCTTTTAAAAAAGAAAAAAAAAATTTTTTTTTAAATGTTTTTTTTAAAGACTTTAAATTATATAGTATTTAAAAATTTTGGGCCAGCTTTCAAAAGACTACAAAATAAATTAAGTGTGTAAATACTTTAAAACCCCTTGCCTTAAATAAAAAAAAGCAACATTTTTTTTTTTAAAAGAAAAAAAGGGAGAGATTTGGGGCTTGAATTGCTAAAAAATAGGACCCTAATTTTTTGGTAAATAAAAAACCCCCAAAACGGTACAAAAAAATTAAAACGGTGCAAAAAAATCGGTGTTAAAATCAAAATTTGACAAAAAAACGGGAAATAAAAAACGGTGAATAAATTTGTTAATTTGCGTGATGTGTGTCATCATGCATAGTAATGTTTCTTTATATATAACAAGAATGTAATGGAACACTAATCAGACCGGTCTATCCCAAAAAATAGCAGGGCCTAGGCCTAAAAGAACTGCTTTATTGGGCTATTTACTGTTCCCTTTTAAAAAAATCGGACTGAGATGATATCGTGGTATTATGGCCCTAGGAAATAATGCTACTACATCCCAATGAAATTCAACAAAATGAAGGGGAAAAGGCCTGGCCTAGGCTAGGGGCTTGGATGGTAGGTTGGGGGTCAAGGCCAAGGTTCTTTAAAATTATTGGTTTTAAAATTCTTCTGTGCATTTTTTGGCAGCTAACTCGACTAGGCCTAGATACAACCGTAGTTTAAAAGGGGTCCAATGCTGTGTTTTTCCCTGAAGTGGCTAGGCCCAAAACCCCTGCTCCATACTGGGCCTGGGCCCTAGGGTCCAGGTCTTTGAAGTTTAGGGCTATGTTTAGGGCACTTATTCTAAATTTTGACAAATAAAACGATTTTTTATGGTGAAAAACTTAAACAGCTTTAACTCGTGCCTCAACATCGCAAATTTGAGGTTGGGAGGCCCAAACAGCCGTCACTTTTTTGTTGTCCTGGAAAACACATTTTTGACAAAAAAAGGTGTAGGTCTATTAAAATAAAACAAAAAACATGTCTTTATTTTTTTACACTCGCGGGGATTTTTTTCGTCTTTTATTGGCAGTTTGCGACACGAATACAAGACACTGCAATTGGGGCCAAAACATCAAATCTGCTGGTATGGGACAGCCCGAAAAAACAAATTAGTCAATTTTTGGGCGAAAAAATCGATTTCGAGTCAGCCATCTTGAAAAACCCCCCGAAACTAAAATCTAGGGGGATTTTCAAAAAATTTCTGCACTTTTGTAAATTTGAACACTAAAATGGGAAAAACATCGAAAAAGTTGGAAATGCGGAAAAATTGTGAATTTGTAAAAAAAGAAAAAATGATAAAACCAAAAAAAGCCAAAATCGCGAAAACTCGCGGGCCATTTGAATGCCCAAAGGGCCCAAAGGTCACATTTTTTGTCAAATTTCTTTTTCAAAAAATTTCGAAAATCGGAAAAAGTGCTTTCGGGGAAAATCAAGGGGCCTACTAATAAATGGTGTATAACAGTCAGAGTTTTGGGGTTTAAACCCAAGCTGCCCGGGGGAGAAACGTTTTTTTAATCCCTTAATTTTTAGCCCAAATGGCTTGGAGGGGGGAATTTTAGCATAGGGGCCCAATAATTTTTTAAAAAAAACACTAAAAATTGCATTTAAAAAATATTAATTTTAATTTGAAATGAATCGGGGGAAACCGGGGGTTTAATACCCGCTGAGGGATTTTTTAAATTTTTGGATTAAAAATCATAAAAAATGAATTTTTATGTAGATGTGATTTTTTAATTTTTGTGCATAAAAATGCGGGATAGTGGTCCCCAACGAAGAAAAAAGCAGGTGGCTTTAAATTGTTTTCCCAAAAAACAACTTTTTCAACTCTATTCACGCTAGCTCAGGGGATCTGCACACGGAGGAACTCTGAGTGCACAGAAATTTTGCTGCGTTGGGAAAGGGTATTTCTCTTATACACAAAGGGACTCCCCTTTTTCACGCATTCATTCTACCCCCCCCTCTACCAAACATCTGCATTTTTGTTGGAGCAAGTAAACCTATTTCCTCTTATCAGAAAAAATATACTGAAAAATGTAGAAAGGGAATGAGAGATGTGGAATGTTAAATGAATAACGATAGCACTGAGGCGTACAAAAAATGGGCAAACCCTTGAAAGGTTGCACAGCGTCTTCCTCGAATGCCTCGAGACCCGTGAGGCGTGCGAGACGATCGCTTGTAGCCCTTTGAAGTGTAAAGGGTGAAGTCAGGCGCGTCAGACCCTGGAAATGTAGAGAAGCGTTTTATAGACTAAAACAGATTTTTTTTGAAGTGTGGAAAAGGCCACGTGGTTTTGTTTTGATTGGAAAGGGTGAAGGTTGGGAAAGCATAGAGAAGCATGTGGGAGACGACAAAAATTTTTACCCGCGATGCAACTGCAGCAATTTAAATTGTTTTTTTACCTAAAAAAACAATACATTTGATAAAACATAAAAAACCTCCCTAAGTTTTTAATTGTTATTTGTTTGATACTTTTGTTTTTTTTCTGCTATTTAATTTTTTTTTTTTTTTAATTGCCATTGAAATCCCACCACCAAAAAACAAAAAGAAAAAAAAAAAATGGGGTGAAATTTAACCCCGAGGGGTTGGGAACAAACGGGG
>JAMZAV010015109.1:0-13162 GCA_024449915.1 Sweltsa coloradensis | reverse complement strand
TTTATGGAAAGAATTATTTATAACAATGATAAGCTTTTTAGAAAAGCACAACATTCTAACAGAAAGACAAAATGGATTCAGAAAGGGAAAATCTACTAGTGATACAATAAGAAGATTCTATTAACGTAACTAGTGAAATGGATTCAAATATTGATACTCTGGGTATATTCTGTGATCTCACCAAAGCTTTTGACTGTGTTGATCACAATATACTCCTCACTTAATTAGAATATTATGGAGTTCGTGGTGCTGCGCTTAAATTATTAAAATCATACCTAACAAACAGAGTACAATATGTAGAAATAACTAGCAATGAAAATAATAAAATTTCACATACCATTTCGGACTCTGAGAAAATTATATGTGGTGTACCACAAGGGTCAATTCTTGGCCCTTTATTTTTCATTGCAATGATCTAACTGAAAGCGTTAGTATAGATGATGATGAACTTTTTGCTGGCGATTTTTCCACAGTCATAAAGGCTGATGAAAGCAAAGCTCTTCGGGATAAATCAGAAGAAAGACTAAATGAATCAAATGGGTGGTTTACAGCTAACAAACTTATTTAAACTCCAAAAAACAAACTATATCCAATTCCACTCAAATTCAGAAGATTAAATCTTTAAATAAAATACCTTACCTAACTAATTTTTCAGATAATTCAAATATAACACAAGTTTCATCAAATGTATTTCTAGGCTTAACAATTAGACCAACATCTAACATGGCACGATCATATCAATACATTAATACCAAAACTTAATTCGTCTTGTTATGCTATAAGGACCATCAAGCAGATAAGTAACATCCCCACAGCCAAAATATGCTACTATTCATTATTTGAGTCATATATAAGCTACGGAATTGAATTTTGGGGTATATCGACCCACATTCATATTTTATTATACAAAAAAAAGCAATTAGAGCAATTTGTTCCCTTGATCCCACAGAACACTGTAAACCTTTTTTTATACGCCACAAAATCCTTACCATTTCATGTTCATACATTTTCAAATCAATATTAGTAATTAAAAAATATATACACACCTACTCAGTAAATGCAAATGTCCATGATCATGACACACGTAAAAAAAATCACCTACAGCTAAACTCATATCACACAAAACTTGGACAAGTAAACTCAGACTACTTACATAAATCTCTTTATAACCATCTTCCAGAATCCATTAAAAACATTTCAAGCTATGACCGTTTCAAACATGAACTCAAACAAATTTTAATTCTAAAAGCCTACTATTATCTTATTGATTACTTAAATGATACACTCACAGAAATTCCTGTTATCACTTGATATTATTGATTAACTATAATATAATGAAATGAACCTTATTTTATTACTTTTCAATAATTATTATTATTTACAATGTATTACATATTATGTCAATTTCTCATTATATTAGTATTTGTAACATTTTTTTTTTATTTAGCTAAAGGACACATACACTAAAAATTGTGTTGTTGTTACATAAAATGTACAATTTGTCCTAATAAAAAATTGAAATTGAAAAATTGAAATTGAAATATATGACCTGGTATGTGGTCCATGACATACCAAAAAAAAAAAATCAACCCGATCCGACAACTCGTTCTGTGTTAAAAAAGGCTCTCAACATCGTCAATTCCTTAAGGCTGGCTGGTGGCTGTGGCTGGTGGGGTGTGGGTGGGTGGGTGGGTGGGTGGGTGGCAGTTCTCCGCGGAGAGTTCTTTAGCCTACAGAGAAAACGGTAAATCTTAGAACTATGAAACTTGGACCACACTTAGGTGTATTTCAGACGCAGTGCCTTTTGCTTTTAAAACCAAAATCGGGTAACAGGGACCGGAGAAAATCAAAATTTGGATGATAATCAAAACGCGTAATTACCAAGGCGTGGTAATTTGTACAAACTTGAAATTTAACATGCTATTAACCATTATAAATATCTTGCGTCCAAAACACAAGGGGCTAAATTTGGGATGACCATGGGCCCAAAAATGACAAAAAACATATCTGAACTTTAAGAAATGAATCATTCAAAGAAAACGCTACAACTGAGATGTTTCAAACGTGGAATACATTTTGATATCTCTCATTCTTTATCACTTTTGAATATGGAAAGCAAAATTGGTTAACGGGTACCGGAAACAAAACAAATATATCCAAAGTAGGTAATTCCGTACTCTTATGAATAATACGCTATACCGAGAAAACGGTTCATCTTAGAACTTTGAAACTTGGGCCACACTCAGATGTACCTCATATAACAAAAACCGGGCAATTGGGACCGGGGAAAATCAAAATCAAATCAAAATCAAAACGCGTAATTACTCAGGCGTAGTAATTTGTACAAGCTTGAAATTAAACATGCTCTTAACCATTATAAATATCAAGTGCTTATGCTAGTGCGTTGGTCTTGTTGTTAGCGTATCTGCTTTCCAATGCAGAAGGGCCAGGGTTCGATTCCCGCTAAAGTCAGAAGTTTTTTAACTTCTGATTTGGACTTAAGTCTATCAGTTCTTGTCTTAGGAGTTTGTAAACGGTGACTTTGGAGCCGTCCTAGCAAAATCAAAACGCGTAATTACTCAGGCGTAGTAATTTGTATACAAGCTTGAAATTAAACATGCTCTTAACCATTATAAATATCTAGAGCTTATGCTAGTGCGTTGGTCTTGTTGTTAGCGTATCTGCTTCCAATGCAGAAGGGCCAGGGATTCCCGCTCAAGTCAGAAGTTTTTTAACTTCTGATTTGGACTTAAGTCTATCAGTTCTTGTCTTAGGAGTTTGTAAACGGTGACTTTGGAGCCGTCCTAGCAACGAAGCACATAATAAATTTCAGAGTTGTTCTGAATCGGCCTTGTTGATTCTGGCGTTGATCCGCGGGTGTTCGCACTGTCCATACCACTGATTGATATATTTCCTATTAAAAATATCGATCTTTGGTTGGTTATCGCTCACTCGTCGATTGCGTCGGGGCCTGCAGGGTTGGCTTGGTCGCTTTGATTTAAAGTCCCCCACTGAAAATCTGTTATATAACTGAGTGGGTAGTCTGTAAATAAAATTTATTTATTTATTTAAGGGGTATCTTTGGGGGGACCGTGGGCCCAAAAATGTAAAAAACAACTTTGAACTCAACAAATTTAATCATTCACACCTTGATAGCGAACGAACAACAAAAAGATGTAATATCCAACCAAATACAAAAATTTGTAAAAAAAAAAACGGCAGCCAAGCTCTCCTTCAAAAGTCTCCGGCTGTGAATGCTGTGAGATATAGAAGTTGAGCCAAGCTTTTTATTCTTTCTCCCTAGTTTCGCTTTTAAAATAAGTAAGATCATTTCGCCTGTTGACGAGCGCCAAGCCAACGATTTTTGTGGTAAAAAAGTAAAATTTTTAAACTCGAATCATAAAAAAAATTGCCTTGGCCATTGAATTTGGTTCATGGCCAAGCCATTTTTTTATGATTTCGAGTTTAAAAATTTTACTTTTTTACCACAAAAATCGTTGGCTTGGCGCTCGTCAACAGGCGAAATGATCTTACTTATTTTAAAGCGAAACTAGGGAGAAAGAATAAAAAGCTTGGCTCAACTTCTATATCTCACAGCATTCACAGCCGGAGACTTTGAAGGAGAGCTTGGCTGCCGTTTTTTTTTACAAATTTTTGTATTTGGTTGGTATTATTCTACCTCTAGGAGACGAACAGATACACCTCAAGATGTGATTATTATGCCCGCAGTTACTTAGTAATAAACCTATGAGGTATATATTTCGACCAGAGACGGTCGAGTTTCCCATCTCAGAGGTGTTATTAGTCCGACCCGCAGAGTGATATCTATCTACCCTTAGAGGTATATTATTCTTCCCCTAGGAGTCGAACAGATACACCTCAAGATGTGATTATTATGCCCGCAGTTGGTTAGTAATCAACCTATGAGGTATATATTTCGACCAGAGACGGTTGAGTTTTCACCTCTCAGAGGTCGTATTTGTTCGACCCGCAAAGTGATATCCATCGATATATTATTCTACCCCTTGGAGAATAATTTTATTCCTCTACTGGTTTAATATTATCTCCATTTGAATCCATTAATTGCCTTTGAGAGTTCAAATTTCGAACTCTATTAGCAGGTTTTTAACTTTTCATGGGTCTATTATTTAGGCTTTCGAGGGCGTGTATTTATCCGATCCTCGGTCGAATATCTCCACTTAGTGGTCGATAAATATACCTCCACGGGAAGATTTTTGTCATGTTAGAGGTATTTCCCATTATCTACCCCTACAGGTAGTTCTTGGTTGATTTGGGTTCAATATTATACCTTTTCAGGAAATTCGCCTGTCTGAGGAACATTTTTCGACCCTTAGTTACCCTTTCTTACCCCATTCTACCAACTTATACCCTTGGGTAGAATTTTCAACCCGTACTTACCCCTATCGACCCCTTAATCGACCCCTTTCGAACTTTTTCATTTTGAGTGTACAGCGTACCGGTACGGATTTTAATTTATAGCCTGGATGTAGTCCTTACTTATAGATTTTATTATTTCTGGGTATGCACACAGTCCCTGTTTGTTTTCACTGTTTGTCTATGATTATTGATTATATCAACGCTATCACACACCAATAATAAAATAGAAGTACCTAGTAGACCGAATTAATAACGCCATATCCAAATCTCAGATGGTTGGAGCATCAGCTCAGACAGCGGAAGACTGGGGTTCTATCCTCAGTTGATACAATTTCTATATTATGTTACCGTTATTAAATGCTAAAACTCAGGAACTTAAAATCGATTAAAAATGACTTGTTACAATAAACATATACATATTATACCACCACGGAACAATATTTACATTTTTAGATTGCCTTGCGCTCTGCGCATAATTGAAACGAGTTTTTGTGACGTGGCTCATCCAACAGACTAATAAAGAAACGCTCCTATAGAACCAAAATGATCCGGGTTCGAGCCAAAACGAGGCATTTCCAATTCGAATCTTTGAATAGTTATAATTTGTTTAGTACCATATTCACAAAGATTGCGATACATTCTTTACAATAACTATATTTTCACATCATGTGTGCAGCGTGATCTAATTATGAACAGATGGCCATTGTAAATCATACTACCATATTTTAGCATTGCTTTTCATCGAAGATATATATGACCTATTATGATTTTGCAATGTACGTGTTCTCATTGGGCTCATCTTAACAAAATTAGTATTATCCTGTTGATTGAAGCAAAACCTTGCACACATAACTCAATATGTCTTAAACTGTTACCGTGTTCTATAACAAATACGTATTATAGGCCTATGCATTGTGTGGTGTTCTGCATTAGTTAAACAATTTCATTCATGGCCAATGAAATCGTTTTTTCGAACATAAATAACCCCCCTGTCACTCAAAAAGTCGTATCGCCAGAGTGCGCCACTTGCTGGGGCAGAAAAGGCCTAAAATAGCTGCAAAACATGCATTCGTAGTTCAGTAGTTTAGCGGTAACTACATATACGATTTTAATAATTTTTTTTAATTTAAAGATAATTGTTGAAATTCGAACTTATGTTTTGTACTTTTTCCATAAAAAAATTTGTAATTTTTTTATTAAGCTCTAAAGTGAAGGTAAATTTTCAAAATATTGACCAAGTTCGCAATTTTTTATAAGACCATATTTTGTACAATTTCGAAAATCGACAAAACATAAGTCCTAGAAAATTTTATCGTGAATTGAATAAAAAAAAATTATGCCGATATGACAGTTGTGAGCCGAGTTCTAACTGAAATGCTGGGACACTGCATCGCACCGATATTATAGCTACTCCTGTGCAACCTTAACGTCTGTAAATTTCCAAACACAATGGCCGTTCGCGGTGGCTCTTGTGATTGGAGAAACACTGGTAAGAATCCCGGTGTATTCTTGTACTGCCTAATCGTGTAGGCCTACTGCCTAAAAAAAGGTTTTTATAACTGCTTGACCTTATTTTCTTGTACTGCCTAAGGTTTTTCTCGTACTGCCTAAAAGAGGATGTGTGGGAGTGGCTGTCTCGTACTGCCTAAAGAAACCCCTGTTTTGGTAAAGTACGTCTTTTTGCGTTGTTCCTTTTCCTTGACACCCTGTAGCCTATTGGGGCGCGTTATTTAAATACTCTCTCTCTCTCTCTCTCTCTCTCTCTCTCTCTCTCTCTCTCTCTCTCTCTCTCTCTCTCTCCTCTCCTCTCTTCTCTTCTCCTCTCCTCTCCTCTCCTCTCCTCTCCTCTCCTCTCCTCTCCTCTCCTCTCCTTTCCTCTCAATGATAGATTCAATATTATTTAATTATTATTTTAATGTTATTTATTATGTATGTATTATGTATGATGTTCACCTTGTTAATACACACATACACTTAGTAAATGAAGGAACATATTAGGGTCTTTTATAATACACAAAGTTTTCAGATGGTATCAGTACAAACCGTGCTCAATATGTATTGAAAATGGTAGTGATACACTTATGAGAATTCACATGTTATCCTACTCAACGAACAGTTGCGGTGGAGGGGGGGGGATATGGGGACAAATGCCCTTTCTCCCATAAATATAATGCTTTGCAACCACCATTGGCAGGACTGAAACTTTACTCTAGCACACCCGTATTAGTTTTGCAAGGCCGTCCTCCACCTTTCTCCAGACAACGCGCAAAGCATTATGTATAAGTCAATGGTAGTGAGACACATTTCTATGTATAAGTCAATGGTAGTGAGACACATTTCATGTGCTATGGGGCTTGCTCTAACTCTCACTACCATCAAATTGTTTTCGACTGATATATTGAATCATAAATATTATGTATTCGTCATAACAAATTGAAAATAAATAATAATAATAATAATAATAATAATAATAATAATAATAATAATAATAATAATAATAATAATTTTTTTTATATTTTTTTATTGAAATACATATAATCTCTTATACATTTTTTTTATGAAACAAGTTCGGCCATCCACAAGCTGCACAGGACAGTTTAACTGTGGAACATGTTACATTAAAGAAAATCATGCATGTGAAATAACGATTTTTAAATAATTCAATATTACAAAATTCTAGATAGCAATACAATAATTAGTGAAGTAACAGTAAGTAACAGTAAGCAGTGAATGACTCAGCGTGTAATAATATATATATATATATATATAACACTAAAATAAAAGATTAAAATAGTAGATAAAAACAAGTAATTAATGTGCAAATTAAATACTTATACCAGCCAAAAACATTTTTGTGAAGCAACAGTTTGCAGATAATACAGTGAATAAACATTGAATAGAACATATATAGAACAGTGAAATATTAGAGTGCTAATTCATGTACATTAAATTATGAATATGATGAATGAATAATAATAATAATAATAATAATAATAATAATAATAATAATAATAATAATAATAATAATAAATTAAAATTTATTATTTATACCATTATTTTGTAGTTATATATGATTGAATAGACCTAGGCTATAAATTGCATTGAAACAGTTGAATTTTGTTAATTTTTGACAGTTATTGGTAGGCATATATTCATTTAGAGGCATTATTTGTAACTTCAGCAAGGTAATATATCTAAAATAGTATAATATTTAGCATTTTACGTAAGCACCGTTAATTATTTTGCAGAATCGAGAAGATTGAAGTCTTCTAAATTCGTCAAATAAGAAAAGATTTATCAAAACGAAAAGGCAAGGAGGTTGAGAAGCGAAGACCTCATCACCGCCCTGAAATTGATGAATCATTGAGAAAAGTGTTTTTCATTCTTTTTTAAGTGCATTGACTTTATAAACAATAACAAATAATAGGTGACTTTGACAGATAGTAGAATAATTTATCTAGAACAAGGAAAATAGGGAATAACAGACGATGGATGTTTCTGTAATGGAATCATTACAGACCACCAAAGCTGGAAAAATGAGACAGCGCATCAAATGGACAGAAGATATTTAACATTTGTGTGATGCGTAGCTATTATAGGGTAACGTTATTAGAGCCCTTTTTTTAAAAAAGGGTTTTTTGGGAAAAGAGCTCCTAGGGATTTTGTTCGTGAATATCCATTTTTTAAAAGTAAGTGAACAGAGAATAGCTGACCCAAAGAAAAAATTATAGTTAAAAAAAAAATGTTCCATTAAACAAAATTAATAGAATAAAACGCGAAGTGAAGAACGAACTACAAGCGCATCAAGTTTGAAAACGGCAATAAAACAGCAGAGGACAGCAAAGAGGAAGACCACTTCTTTAACCAGAGCTACTAAAACCCACCAAAAAATCCCGGTATTCCCATACCCTGCAAAAATTTTCCCAAATCTCCCAAACACCAAATTTCCCAGACCAAACCCAAAACGTCCGACCTATCAGAACTTTCCAACCAACCAAACACCCCAGATTTACCAGAACTTTCCAGGCCTCCCAAAACACCCCGACCTACCAGAACGTCCGGGCCCTCCCAAAACGCCCCAGAACCACTAAAAAATCCCAAAACCAAACCAAAAAGATAAAGATCCCCCAAAAAACCAACTAGACGAAAAACCCACAAAGGTAGAAAATGCATCCCGCAATAAAAAAATACACTGACATGACCCATTTTAAAGAACATCCTAGTTTTTAAAATTTACAACAGCCATGTCAGATTTTTGCGCAAAATAAAACCCAAAACAGAAACCATACATCCCAAAAACCCAAGCATTCAAAGGAAATAAAGGGACAGCTTTTTACACATAATAAACACACTTTTTTTTCAGATTACACACAAGACGAACATCTTTGGGCAGACTTTCCCATGCGGCAATTTATTGTGCCCCCGGGTAGCGGGGTTTTAGATATTTGGGCTTAAAGGTAAAATCTGCAACACCCTTAAAAGCCAAAACAGGAGAAAAAAAGTACGAAATGGGAAAAGCGACTAGTTGGGAGAATCGTTGGGGCTAAGGAGAGATATCGGTCGACGGGAAAACAATACCGAATGGGAAATCGATCTAAAAATGTGAAAAGATCCCTGCCAAAAATATTTTGAAAGATTAAAGGGTTTCACGAAAAGCATAAAAACATTTTAACAAATTCATTCACGAATATTTGGAAAACCCCTTTTAAACAAAAGAAAAGTGCCCCTTAGCTAAAAAAATTAAAAAGATATAAAAAATGAGTATTAAAAAAGAAAAAAACCGAATGTTTAAAAAAAAGGAAAAAAAAAATTTTTTACCAAAAAATTTATCTAGTACCAAAGAATAAAAAAAAAAATTTGGAACACCAACAAAGACAGAGAAAAAGGGGGTTTTGACGGGAAATATGGGTCCCCGGGTAGCACACCCGGGGATGCAAAAGGGATTCAAGATGAAATAGCTGGGATGAGCGATATTAATGGATAAATTTTTCGAAGGTATAACTATTGTAAATTTTAAAAGTCGACAATCAGTGCGAAAAACATAGCGGGAAAAGCACCAGGTAATGTTTAAATTCAAAATTTTTGGTATAAGAAATTAAATACTACTCAAAATAAAATTTTAGAAAATGTCTCAACGATTTTTTTAAATGGAGTTAAAAAATCCCGAATTCTTTCCCTAAAGGAAAACCCTTTTTTCTAAAACCCAAAGGACAATGACACGAAAAACCCCAAAGTAAATATCGGCCAATTAATGGCTACCAACTATAATTAAAAAATTGGGCTTTATGCATACCAAATAAGTAATAACTTGCGAAGAACACAATATCATGGCCGAGGAAAAAAAAGGTGCTGTAAGAATCACAGGGATGTAAAGAACCCAAATTTATTTTTGACTCTACTGTAAGAATCGGGGACAAAAATAAGAAAAGGGGGAAAATTCACGTAAACTACATTGACCTTTCAAGAAAACCTTTGACTCAAAAACCACACCAAAAAGGCTTTTTTTTTAGATTTTTTTTTTTTAAAAAATTATAAAATCAAAAAACCCCAAATTTTTAAACTTTTTTGAAGACATTTTGGAGAAAATGGAGAAAAAACACTAAAAAATAAAAATGAAAAACCACCCGATGAACTTCAATCCAATACAAATTTAAAAGTGGTATTTTCCAAAGGGGCTTCCCTTAATTTCATTATGGTTTTTTTCGTCATTAAAAACCCCCCTGGCACATATGCCCTTTCGAATCGGGGGCATAAAGGATTTAAAAATTTGGAAAAATAATTTTGGTATGGGCCACACAATTTCCCAAACCCCCATTCTACATGGATGAACCCCAAAATTGTATGCTCAAAATTTTTCTCAACCCAAAAAGTCTAGTCAAAACAACATTGAATTTAGTCAAGATACTGCATGGGGTTTTTGGGGTAGCCCAAAAGTAAGACGCTACATATTTGAAAAAAGGGGAAGGTTTCACAAGCCCGAAGAGTTCCAGCGATGATGGAAATAGGATTGGAAAAATGGACGATAACGATGTTACAAATATTTAGGATTCCCCACAAAGGGCCAGAATTGAAAATAAAGTTATGAAAGCAAAAATGTGATTTCTACAAAAAACGACTAAAGTCATCCTCATAAAGCAACTAAACGGGAAAAAAAAAGATTTACAGCCCTAAATACATATGCTGTACCAGTACTGACATATTCATTCGGGGGGAATTTATTAAATGGACGGCCCGACAGACATCCCCGCGTTGGAAAAATTAAATCGTACTACACTTACCAAACACCGAATACATCCTCCTAAAACAGCAAAAGATTTGACACCTTCCCCAAAAAAAAGGAGGACGGGGGGCCCAATTGATCTGAAAAAACTTATATTATAAAAAATAACAAATTTAAAAAAAATAAATTTTTTAAAAAAGAGCAACCAATCCACACTGCATAGGGCTGTTTGGGGCTAGCTTTACAAAAACTTTTTAAATCCACTCAATCTAGCAAAAGAAAATGTCAATCTACAAGGGAAAATTTATAACTAAAGCTTCCAAAAAAGTTTCGTCCCCTCCCGAAAAGACCCACACAAGAGACTTATGATGCCCACACAAGGTTTACGTAAAATATTTTAAACATCAAAAAGGTGGTTAAACAAAGGGGAAAATATTTGGGGAAACAGAAGGTTTTTTGATGGCTTTCAAGACAGAGTGATTGCGACGAACAATTATAAAAAAAACATAATACAAAAATGCACAGTAAACGAAACAAAGTAGAAAAATTTTGTGCAAAGGGTAAACAATCGAAAACATCATATCCGGGTGCAAATCACTATGTCAAACAGATTACCCCTAAGACATAAACCAAATAGCTAACATTATTCATCAAAAACTAAATCAAGTTAAAAAAAAAAAAAAAACCCCTTGACACACAACACCATACTTTCAAAAACAAACCAAGAAAATAAATAGATAGTAAAGTTTCAAATTATATTTAAAGACCGCACAGTTATAACAGACCAAAAAGATAAAATCCAACAGAAACCCCCATTTTTAAAAATAAAGGCCCAAAAAGAAAAACAAGAAACTACCCCCTTTTCCGTTGCTATCCCATGTTTCCATAACGTCGAAACCACGTGGAAAAAAAAATTGAAAAATAAAAGGGGACTTGCAAAAAAGGGGTCAAAAAGATGTGGAAACAGAAAAAAGGGAAAAAACCAATTTCCCTTCCTTTATCCCCGCCAACGGCATCATTTCCGAAAAAAGCTACCCTGAAAGCCTTAACAAAATAGATCTTAAACCCCAAATTTTACATCGAAAACTAAAAAAGGGAGTAATACTCAACAAAAGTTAGAAAAGTTTTTGTAAATTTTTTAAACTAAGAATGATACTTTTTGAGATTTCCCAGACAGCTTCCACCTGACATGGTTTTTCGTGGTTTCCCCCTAGTCCCAAGAGTAAAAAGCTAGGATGGGGGACGAAAATCGGCCCCCGGGACCGTACACACAAAAAGAAAACATCATCTACAAACAATATTACAATTTATAAAAATGATTTATTTTAGTTAGAGTTAAGAACAAAAGTAATAATGTATGTAATAGGTACACATGGAAGTACTTGACCTTAAGTCCGTACAACTGTTAGTTTCCGGTTTTAACCGAGTTTGTATGAAATACATCCAAAAAAATAATAATACTTAATAATAATAATAATAATAATAATAATAATAATAATAATAATAATAATAATAAGACAAATGCTCTTTCTCCCATAAAATATAATGCTTTGCAACCACAATTGGCAGGACTGGAACTTAACTCTAGCACACCCGTATTAGTTTTGCAAGGCCGTCCTCCACCTTTCTCCAGACAACGCGCATAGCATTGTAGAAGAAAGCCCTTTCTCCTATAAATATAATGCTTTGCAATGGAGAGCGCATGTGCAGTTAATTCTGATAATGGTCTATTCCTGGATACGCTACTGCTTGCAATGTCTTTTTTGTAAATTAGGGTAAAATAAAAAAAGATTCGCAGTTTTTTAGTTTAATTCACATCCTATTATAACTTCCATAAATCGGCTATAAAGTACCTAACGGAAGAAAACGACTTGCACGGCTATATGCTTCCCCCACCATTTGGAATGTAAAAAATCCAAAAATGTCTAAAGCTATATGCGAATGCGGCCCACAACAGCACTGGCTGGAGGACATACCCCCATACCCCCATTGTTCCAGGACACTTACAGTTATATTTCCCGAAACAATTGTTTAATAGGAAGTTCTAAAAATGTCGAGCGTCCGCCCACTTATTATTGGATGAGCGTATAGCGAAGATTCCGTTTCACTGAATCACTACACTGGAGAAAAAAACCCGGAATGCTTTTTTTGTCTGTTTTTTTAACACGATTCCGCCTAAACCGACTCTCCAATTGCGATGAAATTTTCTGGAGGCCTTCGAAATCTCTGAACTTAGAACTGCACGGTTCAAAAAATCGATCGAAAAATGATTTCTCATGAAAATCGCAATTTTTACTATTTTTTTCGATTTTTAAAAAAATTCTTCGACTTATAACACCTACTTGCTTTATTTATCCGATTGTAATGATTTTTTCACAGAACCTTAATTTCATTAATTTATATATTCGTGTAAAATTTGAGCGCAATCAAACAATTTCTCATAATATTTGCAATTCTACGATTTTGCTATGATGCTGCGATAATGCTAAGTCTTTTACAATTTTCATTTTTTTTTTAAAGTGATAGGTGCTGCGATTTGCTAAG
>JAMZAV010015108.1:0-13153 GCA_024449915.1 Sweltsa coloradensis | reverse complement strand
TAAGGTTTTTTTGGGGGATTTCCTTTTCCCCCCCCCCCCCTTCCCACCCAAAAAAACCAGGGGGGGGGTTTTTTTTGGGGAAAGGGGGCCCTTTTCTTAAAAAACTGTTTTTTTGTTTAAAAAAGAGGGGGGGGCCCCTTTTATTTTGTGTGGGGGGGCCCCCATTATGAAATGATTGGGGAAAAAAGAAAAACCCTTTTTGTTTTGATGAGGGGGGAAAAACATGCATCCCAAAATTTTTTTTCTTGGTGGGGCCCTACCAACAGGTTTGGTTTTATGTTTTTTTTTTTGGGGGTTTTTTTTTTCTGTGAAAACCCAAAAATTGTTTGGTTTTTTAGTATGTAAAAAAAAAAATTAAAATGGGTTTCTAAGGTCAAAAAGCTTTTTTTTAACCCTCCCCCAGTGGGCCCCCCAATCCGATGAAGCGTCAGAAAATTTAGTGAGCATAGAAGTTGGATTTTTTTTGAATAGGGAAAGGGAGTTTCATGGAGTCCTATAAAATATATTTGTGTTGGGGCCCTCTTGTGGGATTTTGGGTGGAATGAGGGTTTAAAGAAAATTAAATCGGGAAAAATTTTTTTAAACAAAAAAATTTTTGTAAAAAACCCACAAAAATTTTTTACCGGGACCAGCTTTTTCCCCAAAACCAAACTGTGCCCGATCCGTTTTTTTGAAGGGTGCCCCCAAAGTTTTTTTTGTTTTTTTTTTTTTGTTAAATTGAGGTCTACCATGCCCCGCCCCACAAAATTTGCGGGCTATATACCGCCAAATTTTTCAAAGGGGGGGGAAATGAAATTGGGGCCCCCCCCAAAAATTTTTTTGGGTCGAGTGGTAACTCAAATTTAATAAGATTTAAAAAAAAAAATTTAATTTTTGGTGGGGGCTTTGGTAGCCTACACAAAAATTCACCCCAAATTTTCGTAAAAATGGTGGAGGGGGGGGGGGTCGGGGCCCCGGGTGTTGAAAAAAAACGTAAAATATCGCTACGCCATTTTTTTTTGGCTACCTTTTACCTTTCTTGCTTTTCAAAAAAAAAAAAAACTGGGTTTTTTAAAAAAAATCGCAATAAGGAAAAAGGCATAGTCCCTTTTTTTAATCCAGCTAAAAATGGGGTGCATCAAGTAAAAAACCCCAGATAAAAAAAAAAATCAAAGATGAGTTTCAAGAAAAAAAATATTTAAAACCGGATTAAAACAGGGGACCTTTTCAGGTTTTCCAAAAAAAGGGGGTTAAAAAAAAGGGGTTTTTTTCCCCCCTTTTTGCAGTTTTTCTGGTGGGGAAAAAAACAAACAGGGTTTTTTTTCCCGGGACCCCCGAAAAAAAAACGACATGGGAACACAGAATTAAAAATTTTTTTTGTTTAAAATTTACTTCAGATACAGTTTTTTAAAAAATTTTAAAGACAAAAACTCTTTGGATTTTTTTTTGGGAAATCTATTAAAAGGGGGGGTTTTTCCCTGAAAATTATTTTTTTTTCCCAAACAAAGGCCCAGTGTTTTTTTCCTTCCCCCCCCCACTTCATCCCCTGTGTGAGGGCACCTTTTTTAAAACTTTAAAAAAAAAAAAAAAAGCCAAAAAAACAGAAGACCCTGTTTTGATAGTGAAAAAAAAAAACCGGTCAGTTTGAAACCATTTTCGCCCCTTATTGGAAAAAAAAAAACCGTGGGGGGAAATTAAAAAACATTTTTCCCGGAAAAAAAAAAAACCTATTTAAAAAAGGAAGCCCTTGGGGACTTTTTGCATATTGGAAAAACTTTTGGCTTCCCAATGAAAAGTTACGTGTTGGAGTTTTTTGTGACTTGCAAAGGGGGGGAATAAAGAAAAGGTTTTTTAAAAGGGGCGGGTTTTTTAAAAATATTATTTCGAGAAAATTGGGGTTCCCCACCCCCACTAGGTTGTTTTGCGAAGGGGGTTTTCGTACCCCCAAATGTGTGGTCGCAGGGGAAAAAAAAAAAAGGTTGAAAAAAACCGCTTTTTATGGGGGGAAATTTTTTAAAAAAAAACTCTAATCTATTCCCCAAAAAAAGTCCCCCCAAACTACCTATGCTTCCCAAAATCTTCAAAACGACTTCCCAAAAAAAAAAACTTTTAAAAAAGCCAAAATTTTATTTATCAAATTAAAAATGCAGGGGCCCCACTGATATTTTTTTTTCAAATCCTGTTTTGGGGGGGGACTTTTTAAAAAATATTCCGCAAAAAACCGAAAAAAAAAACCCAAAAAAAAAAAAAATTAATTTCATTGTAAAAAAAAACTATAAAAAAAATGGTTTTAAAATGTGGTTTTATATTTTTTTTTTCAAAACCAAAAAAAAGTTGCCAAGGGGGGCCTGGGCCTTGCACAGACGAGAAAATTTTAAAGGGGAAAAAAACCCGACCGTTTTGCTTTAAATTTTTAAGATTGCATAAAAAATGTAAAAAAATGTTATTTTTTTTTTACAGAAAATCATTTTTAAACATAAAAATCAATATTTTTTCCTGACCTGGTTAAAAAAAATTTTCTAGGCCTAGGGCCTAGGGGGGCCCTATGAATGTTGCACACCCAAAATTTTGCCCTAGGCCTAGCCTAGGCCCTATGTTGTTTTGGTTTCTATGTTTAACAATTGGCAGAACTAGTTAATAAAAAATTTTAATCAAAATTTCTAATTCCATTTTTCACGTTTAAAAAATCACGTTATTCCAAAACCTTTTATAAAAAAAAAAACAAAAAGAAAAACCAATTTTGGCAGGGCTTCAATCTCCATTGGTTTGTTTTTTTGGCTGTTCAAATTTTTAACTTGCATCCTCCCCCTAAAAGGCAACTGTGCTTTGGCTTTTTTCTCCATAAAAGCAGTTCCTAAACTCACATCTGGGACCACGGCTCCGCCCCCTATCGAAAGTCGAATCGAATGTTTACAATCGAAATTAGCCGCGGCAGATTTAAAATTAGAAAAATAAAAGGCATAAAGAAAACGTAATTAACAAAAAAATCCGGGTAAATAAGACAAAAAAAATCCGGTTTAATCCTTTTGCCCCCTTTAATATCCTTTTAAAAACCGGAAAAAAAATCCTTTTTTAAAAACGGCAGCCCGGGTATTAATGAAATTTCTTAAAATTTTCTGAACCAGTAGGTTCCCCACAATTTGGGGCATTAATATCAATAAAAACGAGATAATTTTTTGAAATAAAATTTTATTATAACTATGTATTATTAAAAAAACGGGGGGAAAACCTAGTCTCAAAAAGTAAAACCCTACACCAAGTAAAAATTTAAAACCGTAATCCAAAATTTAAAAAATTTTAGTAAATGGGGGCCTAAGCAGGAATGTTTTATGAGTAAGGCCTATTTTGTTTTTTTTTTTTTTGGTAGGGGAAAACCCAATTTTAAAAAAAAGAAATAAAAATATAATTTTTTTAAAAGGGAAAAATTTTTTTTTTTGGGGGGATGTGAATTTTCAATCCCCTATCGCTAAATGAGTATCCCCTTTTTTTTTGTAATGTTAATGTTACAGTAAAAAACCCCAAAAAGTTAAAAAAAAAATTACAAATAAAGATTTTTAAAATTTTTATTTTTTTAAAAAAAGAGTTGAAACAAGGGTTTGGGCCACAATAAGGGGAAAAAATTCCTTTTCGTCCTAGTTTTCGGGGCCCTGCCGGAAAAGGGGGGGGACTCCTTTGTCGTAACCAGCTGTTTTATTAACCAAGGGCTTTTCCCCTTAAGGGGGGACAATTTTGGGTCCTAGGTTACGGGTTTTTTTCAGAAAAAAAAATTTTTTCTTTTCCTCTTTTGGGGGTTGGCGAAAACTTACGAATTTTTTTCGAAAACCAAAACCGAACTTTAGAGAAAAGTTCGGTTTGGGGGGTTTAAAAAATTGGGAAAAAAAAATTTTGGGGGTTCGAAAAAAAAAAATTAAAAAAGTTGGGGGCAATTTTCGAACTTTCCCGCTGGAATCTTTTAATACGCCAGTCGCCGCGATGCGCACGGGGGCCAGCGAGCTGAACGAAATTTTCAAAAGTCCCCCTCAGCCAAACCCAAAAAACCTTTAAAAAAAATTAAAAAAAAAAAAAGGGGAAAAAAAAAAAATCATCAAAAAGGGGGGGCCCCGAGGTCTGGGGGCCTAGAACTTATAAAAAAAGCCCTAGGGGGCCAAAACACGGGTGTACTGGGGGAAACCAAAAAAAATGGGGGGCCCTTGGGCCCCTAGGGGGGATTTGGGGGTGCTTTAAAAAATTATTAGAAAACCAACAAAGGGAGATTTTTTTGTGGCGGGAATAGGCTTGGGCTTAGGCTCCCGGGGGCTTTTCGGAAAAAAACAATAATCCCTTTTTTGGGTTTTTTTTCGTTGGGGTTTTCTAAAACCATAATATTTTCCGATTTTTTTAAATTTCGAGAAAGGAAAAAAGGGCCGGTGAATTTTTAAAAAATGCATTTTTTTTTCGTTTTTTTTTTAAAAAAGGGTAGTTGGCGTATTTTTGACATATTTTATGTTTTTTTCCTTCCTTAAAAATTTTTCATTTTTGGGCTTGGGAGGGGACGCTTGAAAGGTTTAAATTTTCGCCCGGGACGGGGGGGGCCCACGCCCCCCGGGGGCCATCGCTAGAAAACTAGGTCGTTTAAAAAAGTTAAGGAAACTTTTTTATCGGTTTTTTGCTGAAAAACTATTTTTCCCCTCAAGGGGCGGGGGAAAATTTTCCCCAAAATGTGCTGAAAAATAGCTTTGGAGTGCCCAAAGACCGCGAAAATTAAATTTGGGAAATTTTTGCAAAATTTTTGAGGCATTTCAAAGGAAAAACAAAAAAAAAAAATTTTGGAAAAAAAAAAGGGAAAAAAAAAAACTAAAAAAGAAAAAAATTTTTTAATTTTTTTTTTTTTAGGTTGGGGTTTCATTTTCGGACTTTTTTTTGGGGGAAAGTTCAAATTTTCGAAGGGGAAAAAAAACCTACTTTGAAAGTTTCGAGTTTTTCGGTTTCGAAAGTGAAAAAAAAACCAGGTTCGCCCAAAACCCAGTCCCCTGGGCCAAAAAAAAAATATAGAAAAAATCAATTTCATTGAAGTTTTTTTTTTTTCGTTTGACAAAAAATTTTTTTAAAAAATTTTTAAAAGTGCTCAGGGACTATTCCCCATGCCCTTTTCCTAATTTTTTTTTAAAAAGTTTTTTTTTGCCCCTTTTTTCTATATTGTTTTTTTCGTAACAAAAAAGGGTTATTTTTCCTCTGTGGGGGTTTAGGTGGCCATGGCAGGACAACTTTTAGGCCATACACGTTTTTACAGATTCAGATTTGACAAAAAGGATCCCACCATTTAACATCAAATTTTAATCCTCTTTATAATTTTGGTAGGGGCCTACGGAGGGTTCCAATTTGAGGTGATTGGTTCATTTTGCACGTGTTTTACCACCCTGGATTTTCTTGACAGGAAAAACATAAAAAACTTGTACCCCCCAAAGTAAATAATAGTTTCTAGATCTGAAAAAAACATGTCTTTTAAATGTTCTTGAAGGTGAAGACTCGGCAAGGACGTAGGCTCTCCAGCGACTAAACGGTAGTACACCCTTGGCGGGGGGACATGAGCTCATTAATAGGTGCCACAGAGGCCCTGCTTACTTGCTGCGTGCCCATATAGGAGACAAAGAAAAGTAATTACTACCAGAACAACAATTTTTAGCTACCTAGCGATTTTTTTTGATATTAAATTTTAAAAAAACATTTTTTAAGGATGTTCAGTTGATTTTAAATTTAAAAGTTAAAAAAGGGATTCAAAATAAAAGTAAGTAAAAAAACAACTAATTAAATCATTATGACAGGTCTAGGATGTTCCGGGAAGCTCCTATTTTTCTTTTGGTAAAAAAAAAAAAAAAAAATAAAAAAAAAAAAACTTAAAAAATAAAAAAAAAAAAAAAATTTAAGAAAAAAAAGTTTAAAAGTTTTATTTAATTCCCAAAAAAAAAAAATTTATACTAGGCTACTTGTTTTTGGGCCAAAAAAAATTTGGCCCTTTTTTTAAATTTACTTTTTTTTTAAAAAATTGGGGGTTTTTTTTTTTTTTAAACCTTTTTCAAAAAAAGGGGGGAATTTTGGGGTGAAAATTTTTTAGGGGGGGGGGTTTTTTCGGGGGGACGAACAAAAAAAAAAAAACTTTTAAAAACCAAAAAAAAAAAATTTAAAAACAAAAATTGGGAGTGGGGAAAAACTTTTTTCCCCAAAAATTTTCCCCCAGGGGTTTTTAAAACTGTAAAGGGGAAATAAAAACTTTAAAACCAAAACCCCACGGGGAACAAACGGGAAAAAAAAATTAAAAAGGGGGAAAAAAAAAAATTTTTTAAATAAATTAAAAAAAAAATTTTTCCTTTAAATTTCTTTTGGGTTTTTTAACCCTTTTTTTTGGGGATTAAAAAAACCCCCCCCTTTTTACTTTTAAAGGGGGGGGGGACCCTTTCCCGGTAAAAAAAAATTTAAGTTTTTTTAGGGCATTTTTCCCAAAAAAAAAAAAAAAAAAGGTGGGGGGGGAAACCTTTTTAGTGGGAAAAAAAAAACTGCCGGTTGGGGGGGAGCGTTTAGGGGCGGCCCCCCCCGGGCCTTGGGGGAGGGGGGGGGAGGGGCCATTAAACGGGGGAGGGCCTTTTAAAAAAAACTGGGGGAAAATTTTTATTTAAAAAAAAAAAGTTTTTTAAATTTATTATTTTAAATTTTTTTGAAAAAAAAAACTTTTTTGGGAAATTTGGGAAAAAAAAATTTAATTTCTTTAAATTTAAGGGGAAAAAATTTTAAAATTAAATAAAAAAAAATTTAATTTACGTATAAAAAAAGGAAAAGGGTTTCCCCTTAAAAAATTCCCTCCCAAAAAAATTTTTTTAACTGTTCGGGGCCAACCCACAGGAGGGGCCCTTCAACCGGGGAAAAAGGGGTTCGTGGGGGGGGAAACAACAAAAAAAAAATTTTTTAAAGGGGGGGGGAAAAAATTTAAAAGCCATTAGAAAAAATCCCCAAATTTGGCGAATCTTTTGGTTTGTTTTTTTAAACCAGTAAAAAAAAATTTTTGGAAAAAAAAAGGGAACCCCTTTTTAAATAGGGGAAGGGATGGGGGGGGTTGAAACGAATTTTTTTTTTGGGGCCCCTTTTCCCAACCCAAATTTTCCCAAAGGGGTTTTAAAAGGGTTTTTTTCCCAACTTTCAATTTTTTAACAAACGCAAACATTGGGGTCCCCCTTTTAAATTACTAGGACATTTTTTTGCCCCATTTCCCGGGAATTTGGGGGGGGTTTTGGGAGTAAAAAAAAAAAAAAAAACCCGGTTTAAAAAAAACCTCAAAAGGATCAAAAAAAAAAAAAAATTTTAAATTTTTTTTTGCTCTCCCCCGAAAAAAAAAAGGGGGCCTTTGGGAAAGTGGAAAAAAAAATTTGGTGTTTTTCCAAAAAGGGGTTTTACTTTTAAAAAAAAAACCCCAACCCCCCCACCACCCCCCCAAACCCCCCCCCACCAAACCCCGGGCTCCCGCCGGGGGGGGCCTTTGGGGCCACCTTTCCCCCTTTTTGGGGTTTTTGGGCCATTTTTTTTTGGGTTTTCGGGGGGCCATCCCCCTTGGGAAATTTAAAAAATGGTTTTTTCCCCCCCCAAAAAAATTTTAAAAATCTAAAAACGTCACCCGGGGGGGGCCAAAGGGGGGGGTTTCGATTTGCGCATTTTTCCAATTTTTGGGGGGAGGGGGCCAATTTGCCCCCCTTTACTTTTTTTCCATTTCGGTCCCCCCCCATTTTCTTCCCCAAACCCCGTGGCAGTCGTTTTAAAAGGGGGGTTTTCGTATGCGGCCCCGGGGGGAAAAAAAGGCCCCCACGCCCCGGGGCCCCCCTTTCCCCTCCCCCCAAAGGCCCAAAGCAAAGGGAACCCCTTGGCTAGGGGAACCTTTTTAAAAAATTCCCCGGGGAAACCCTTGGTCTCGCTCGGGCCCCACCCCAATTTTACGTTTTGGGGCTTAGGGGGGGCTAAAAAAGGGGGTGCTGGGAAAAAAACGGGGGGCTGGGGGGAACCTTTTATAGAAAAAAATTTTAAAAGGTCCTTTACTTTAAAAAAAAAATTTTGGTGGTTTTTTTTTTATTTTTTAAAATAGAACGGGGGGGGAAATCGTGTTTAAAAAAACAAAGGGGTTTTCCCGGGTTCTTCCGGGAAAACGTAGGGGCTTTTAACCCGGGGGTTTTGTCCCTTTAAAATTTAAAAAAAAAAAAAAAAACTAGTTAAAAAAAAATCATTTTTTGGGGGCCCTTTTAAATTTTTTAAAAAGGGGGAAAAAAAGTTTTTTTTGACAAAAACTTAAAAAAAAAAGCTCGGTTTCGGGCTTTTTTTTTTTTCCCGGGGAAAGGGTTTTGCTAAACCCCCTAGAAAAATTTTTTGGCCCCCCCAACAAAATTTATGGGGGGGGGGTGGGGGGAAAGGGGTTTATAAAAAAGGGAACCAAAAAAAAAAAAAAAAAAGGGTTTTTTTTCCCAATTTTGGGTTTTTTTTGGCCATTAAGGGGGAGTTTGGGAAAAAAATATTTTTTTGCAATAGAAAGGGGAGTTCAAAAGTTAACCCTTTGGGGAAACCTTAAAGCCTTATTTTCCCAAAAAATTAGGGGACGTTTTTCCCCAAAACCCCCTTAAAATTTACCCTTGGTTCGGGTGGAAAAAAAAGGGGGGAAGGGGGGAACGTAGTTTAAAATTAAATTTATGGGGTTTTCATTTTTTTCCCAAAAAAAATTTTTTTTAAACCGTATGCCCATATTTAAAATTAAAAACCGGGCGGGCCCGGGGAAATGGGCCCCCCCCCCAAATTTTGGTTTCAAAATTTCCCTTGGAGGGGGGGAAAAAAATTTTGGAAAAAGAAAAAAAAAAGGGTGGACGGGAATTAAAAAAGGGGGGGTTCTTTTTCAAAAAAAAAAAAAAAGGGTTTTTTTCCCAAATCTTCATTTTTTTCCCTGGGGGTTTTTATTAAAAAAAAACCCCCCAAAGTGGTTGGGGGAAACCAAAAAAAAAACCCCAAACTGTAAAACCAAAAAGGCGGGGGGGGGCATTTAAAAAGGGTGGTAAAAAGTTTCCAAAAATTGATTTTTGGGGTTTACCCGATTTTTGGGGGGGTTTTTTAAAAAAAAACCCCAAATAACCCCTTTTTGGGGAAAGGGGGGGACCCCCCAAATCCCCCAAAACCCAAACGGGTTTTATGTTTTACTAAATTTAAAAAAAAAAAATAATAAAATAAAAATAAAATATTTAGTATAAAAATTATTGGGGTAATGCCTTTTTTGTTAACCCCGGGGTAGGGGCCCTTTTGTATTTTTCAAGGGGAAAAAGGGGGAATTTGGGAAAAACCCAAAAAAAAACTGGGCCATGTTGGGTGGTTTTCCTTTAAATCAGAATTTTAAAATTTTCCATTCCCTTTCAAAAAAAAAACCAAATTTTTCCAAGGGGGATTGGTTTTTCCAGGGGTTTTTTTTAATAAAAGGGAAATAAAAAAAGTTATTTTTTTTAAAACCATTGGGTTTTTTTAGGGGGCCCAAATTTTCCAAAAAGGAATTTAAAAAAAAAAAATTTTAAAGGGTTTAATTTGTTTCCTTTCCCCAAAGGGGCCCTTCATTTTGGATTTTGCGGGGGGGGTTTAAAAAAAGGAAAATTTTGGGGTTGGGGAAAAAAATGTAAATCTTTATTTTCAAAAGGGGGGCCCCGGGGGCCCCCCCAAAAGGGGGGAAAACCCTTTTTTTTCCCCCCAAAAATTTTTTAAATAAAAAAAATTCCCATGAGGGAGATTTTTTTAAACCTTATTTGCTTTTAAAAATTTTGTTAATTTTTTTATAGGGTGGAATGCTAAATTTTAAAAATCCTGTTTCCCAACCTTTTCATTTTTTTTTGGGGGACTGCGGGTTTTTTTTGGGTTGGGGTTTTTTGGTTTTTTTAGGGTATGGCCTTTTTTTTTCCCCAATTTTTTAAAACGGGAACTAAAATTAAATTTTTTTAAAAATTTTTACATGATTTCGGGGGGGTTTTATAAAAAAGGGGCCCCAATTTTTAAAGGGTTGGGAAAATTCAAAATTCCAAAAATTTTTTTGGTTTTGGGGGGGGAATTTTCCCCAATATTTTTCGCCTTTTTTTGGGAAAAAAAACCATTTTTAAAATTTTCTTTTATTTTTTTTAATTTTTTTTTACCCAAAAATTTGTGGGGGGGGAAAAATGGGGCCAAACCCCCTGAAACCCCCGGGGAAACCCCCCAAAAAAAATTTTTGGCCCAAACCCAAAAAAATTAAAAAAAAAAGGGAAATTTTTAAAATTTAAAAAACGAAAAAATTTTTTTATTTTTTGCCCCCGTTTTTTCCTGCGGTCTATTTCCGGGGAAAACCTTTTTGTCCCGGGAGGGTGGGTTTTTTCCCCTGGGTTTTCTTTTTTAGGGGGGGAAACCCCCCTTTTGAGGGGGAAACCCCGTATTTGGTTTAACCCCTCTAGGGGGGGGCCCGGGTTTTTTTACCCCGCCCCCCAGGCCCATTTCTTTTTCGGGAAATAAAAAACAAAAAAAAAAAAAACTAAACCCCAGGGGGGGGTTTTTGGGGGGTGGGGGGCCCCGGGAAGTTTAGCTTTTTTTAAAAAAAATTTCCCCCTTCCCCTCCCCTTTATTTTTTGGGGGGAGCCCCGGGGGCCCCAAAAAAAAAGCATTTAAAAAAACTAAAAAACGAAATTTCCCTTTTTTTAAAACGGGGGGGCTTTTAATTTTGGGTTTTAAAAAAGGGGGGGGAAAAAAAAAAAGGCCCCCGGATTTCCCCTTGGGGGCATTTTAGGGGCCGGGGGGAGGGATTTTTGGGGGGGGAACCTTTAAAAAAATTTAAAAAAAAAAAAAAAAAAGGGGGTTTTTTTGGCCTATTTTTTTGGGTTTTAACAAAAAGGGTTTTAATAAATTTTTTTGAGGGCCCCAAAAAAATTTGGGAAAAATGTCAAAAAAAACCCCCAAAAAAAAATTTTTACCCATAAGTTTGGCCTTTTTTTTGGTTTTCCCCTTTTAAAAAGGTTTTTGCAAAAAATTTTTCTTGGGGCTTTTCCCAAAAAAAACATTGTTTTTTTTGGGGGACGTAAAAAAAAATTTTTAAAAATTTGGGCCAAAAAAAATTTAGTCGGGAAAATTTAAAAAACCCCTGGGAAACCTATTTATTTTTGGGGTTTTTTAAAAAAAAAAAAGTTTTGAAATGTTTTAAAATTTTGGGGGGGAAATATGGATTTTAACCCCCACTAAAAAAAAAAAAAAACAAAACCAAAAAAAAATTAATCTAAATTTTTTTTTCAAAAATAAAAAGGGAATTTGGAAAAAGCTAAAAAAAAATTTTAAAAAAAATTTTGAGATTTAAAACCAAAATTTTTTTAATTAAAAAAATTATGTTCCTAAAAAAATATTTTTTAATTTATTTTTTCCCCCCAAAAAATTTTGGGATTGGGGGAAAAAAAAAACTTTTCTTTGGGTTTTGGGTTGGGGGGGTTTAAAAACCATTTGTTTTTCCTTTAAAAAATGGGGGACAAAATTAAAATTTAGGGAGTCAAAAAAAACCCGGGGAAAAAATTTTTAAAAAAAAAAACCCGTGGGAAAAAAATTTTGGGGGGTTTACCCGGGGTTAAAAAAACTTTGGGGGTTTTTAAACCCTTTTCAATGGGGTGAAAAAAAGTTTTTCAAAAAAAAAAATTTATTGGCATTTGAAAAAAAAGTTTTTGGGTTTAAAGGGGGGGCCCTTTAGGGTTTTAGTTTTTAAAAAGGGGATTTTTCACGTTTTAAAGGGGGGAATGGGGGGGCCAAAAAAACTTATTTTTCCCAAACCCGGGAAAAAGGAAAAAAAAAAAAAAACCAAAACTAAATTTGGATTACTAAAATTTTTTTTTTTTCTGCGAAAAAAATTTAAGGGAAAAAAAAAACCAAAAAATGGGGGTTTTGGGAAAGGTTTCCCCCAAAAAAAATAAAAACCCTTCCCTTTTTTTTTCCCGGGATGCATGTACCCCCCAAATCCCCGGGGGCCAAACCCCTGTTTTCCGGGTTTCCATTCCAAAAGGGATTTCCCTTTACTTTTTTTGTTTCCCTTCTTAAATTTTTCACACCCCCCAAAATATCAAAAAAAGTTTTTTTCCCCCGCAATAAAATTTTGGGGGGCCCCCACGGGAATAGCGTTTGGAAAAAAGGCCAACAAAAAAAAATGGTAGTTAAAAAAAAAAAAAAACAATGCGGGGAATCAAAATTTCAAAAAAGGGGTTAAAAAAAATTTTCCGGGAATTTGGGGACCAAAAAGGGACAGTAAAAAAACTGGGGTTTCCATAAAAATTCCACGGGGAAAAGCCACCCCCCCGGGGCGGGGGGAGGGGGGGGGGGTTTTAAAAGGGAAAATTTTCCTTTAAAAAAAAAAAACCCCCCCCGGGGACAAAAAAAAAAAGGGGGGGAAAAAAAAAAATTTCCCCAAAACCCCCCCCAAGGGGGGGGTAAAAGGGGGGCCCCCAAAAATTAATTTAAAAAACCAGTTTAAAAAAATTTTTTAAAAAAAAAAGGCATTCTAAGGGGGGGCACAAAGAAAAAAAAAATTTTTTTAAAAAAAGGAAAGGGGGGGGGGTGAAAAAAAATAGTTTGTTAAAAAAAAATTGTTTTTTAAAAAAAAAACCCCGGGGGGGGGGCTAAAAAGGGGTTGGGGAAAAAGGGGGGGGGGGGGGGGGGGGGGGGGGGGGGAAAAAAAAAAAAAAACCCCCCCCCCCCCCCCCCCCCCCCCTTTTTAACCCGGGGTTTAAAAAATTTTAAAAGGGTTTTCCCCCCCTTTAAAAAAAAAGGAAATTTTTTAAAAACGGGTGCTTCTTTTGTTATTTTTTTTAAAAAACTAAAGGGGGGGGTTTTAAAATGGGGGGGGGGAAAAAAAATTTTTTCCCCCCCCCCCCCCCCAAAAAAACCCAAACCCCCCAAATTACATAAAAAAAAACTTTTTTAAAAAACCCGGACAAAACAGAGTTTTTTTTTTTTTCCCCCTTTTTTTGGAAGGGGGGGGCTTTTTCCAAAAAAAAAAAAAAACCAATTTTTTTTTAAAAAATTTATTTTCCCAAAAAACCAAAATATTTTCCTAAAATTTTGTAAAAAGGGGCCCCGTTAAAAAAATCAAAAAAAGGTCGAGTTCCCAAAAAAAAAAAAAAAAAAAAAGGGGGTTTTTTTT
>JAMZAV010015107.1:0-13112 GCA_024449915.1 Sweltsa coloradensis | reverse complement strand
CTTTACTTTTGTAGGTTGTATAGCAATAGTCTGGTTGGCCCTAACCAGTAAATCATCTTTAATTAGCGCAAATGCTAGAGGTATGCAACTTAATGTCTAGGTAGGCCTACCCTAGTGAATGGAAGACCAGGACAAACATACTTTGTGTGAGGTCTTCGCCTCCATTAGTCTGTAGTACCGTTTTTTTGTAAAGACTACTAGAAGCTTCGCAAACGCTTTTTCAGTGTGTTGTTGGATGAGCGTAATTTTTTTTTAAACGAAAAAGCGTAAAATTGCTATTCACGAGAAATTATTTTTTGATCGCGCTTATAAAAGTGGTGGTTCTAAGTTTAGAGATTGTCAAAGGCCTCCAAAAAATTTCATTGCAATTGGAGTATCGGTTTTAGCCAGAATCGTGTTAACAAACAAACACGAATACAAAAAAATTCCGGATTTTTTTCTCAAGTGTAGTGAAATGGAATCTTCGCGTCGCTCGCTACGCTCATCCAATAATCTAGGTTTTCTCTTAACCATCCGAAACGTTGAGTGTATTTTTTTACATTTTGATAATATAATATGTTTTATGTTGCTTTTGTTTCCATCATTCATGTTGGATACTATCCCAATTCAATATTCAACTTTTTGTCTCAACGATTATTTTCATAATGTAGGCATATTTCGCTATTTGCAAACTGCAAGAATAAAATTAATCAACAAGATATTGCACAGGCTATTAGACTTATTCCACCTCAGCCTGAGTCCCACTGTGGGCCTACATCCTTGATAGAAATAAATTATTTTTATTTATAATATGGTAAAATACAGTTCAAATAACAGATTAACAAACCTTGAAAATTTTCACAAAAATTTTCATGAAAATTTTCATGAAATTTTCAAGATTATTTTTTTTCATGAAAATTCCCATCACTAGGAGGGAAGCACCTAACTGGTTGTACTGACTGCGTCGCTTAGTTTGAATGGTGTGTTAAGTAACACATGCATGCAGAATTTACTTCTTGCATGGCCCTACACTGATTTGGTTATGTGTTACTGTTGTGACTTGTGTTCCTGTGTAGTTACTAGTTACTAGTGTTGCTCAACGATATATTTTTCAACATCGATATCGTCGCCATTTTGACGATATTGTATCACAATATCGAAATATCAAAATCAATATCGAGATATTGATTTTTTGTCTGGCTGCAATAAAAACCAACCAAACTTTTAAAGGCAGAAAAACTATGTATGCATAACTCAATAAGCCCCATCAATGCAGTGGTCAAGATATGAAAGGATAACACAACTAAAGTTCAATATGAGCAAGGACCATCAGCATCACAGATAACTCACGTATGTATTATCTGTGGCAACTGTCTTCTTCCCGCCCCTTCCTCGTAAAGTAGTGTGCAAGATGAGCCGCGAGAGCCAAGGTCAGACTGAGCCTAGTCTCCGCTCTGTCGCCAATGGCCTACTAGCTACCCGTACTAGGGAAAAAGGATGCTTAATCACAACACTACCGAATAGTTTACACTGCTATTTTACGTTGACGTAACAATACGCGCACAATAGCACACACTGAGTGAGCTTCTTCTTGACCCGTCGTCTCTCGTAAAGCGAAGACAAGTGTGGGTGGTCTGTCTGTGGTCAGGGGGATGCGGCAGGCGGCCATAACCATCAGGTAGGTACCTCTTTTGATTTAGGCGCGTAGGAACGTTTTGAAAAATGGGAGAGGGCAAATCCATTAGTAGATTTTGTGGGCGGAAGCTGAGGTCTGGGGCGAAGCCCCAGCTGCCGGCGGCCCTTTTCGGCGAAGGCGATTTTTTTTTCAGCACACTACAGTAATTTCGTCATGTTTTAACTGCACTTGGACGCTCTTAACAATGTGTGGACAGCGACTATCTGCGATCTAAAACTAAAAAAATGAACATGAAGCCCATTTTAGTAAATTCATCTTAATTTTTTACGTAATAACGAAGCATAAAGCTATTTGTTTTACCAAGGTAACTGTCGAATTGTAAGTGTGTGTGCATATTTACTTCGGAAATTCAGGGATTAATATTTAACTCACGTTAGTTTTGCCCCCTGCCCCCCCCGGTTGCTAAGCCACTGGTTGAACTGAGCCCCTAAGGATAACGGGATGTCTACAGCACGTGTACTAGTTACTGCAGCAACGCTGCGTTGCGGAAATTTAATCTCCTTTTTACTACGTATCGTTCATAAAACGAATCGCAATATTTCCGATAAGACGCAAGAATATCGATATCAAAAATAGGCTCAATTTTCCCGCGACATCGATATTGTATCGAATAATCGATATTGTTGGGCAACACTACTAGTTACACCGATTTTTAGTGACCACCATCTGCCTGATGAAAGCGTTGTGGATAAGGTAATAAACAATTTTAAATTAGATGCAGTCATTATTGCACACGAAAATAGTTATCATCCCCAGCCCTTCAGGCTGTGCATTATGTTTCTCGATTCTTTCCCAACACTGTCAACTCTTCTCCAATCCAAACTAAACTAGTACCGGGTAAATTAAGCCTTTTCCACATTCCTTCCTAAAAATTATTATTAGTCAAAATTAGGGATGCATATCAATACTTATTTCATTATTAGCGATTATCAAAATGTCAATGTCATTATCGAATTGATATTATTGATAATATCGATATCATTAACAAACCCTGTTCCTACCTATAAGTGGAACCTCAAGTGTGACAAGTGTTAAGTCAAAACAATACAATTGCCGGCGGAGGCAATTTCCGCCGAAGGCGAATTTTTTTTTGAAGATACCTCAGGTTTGGTGGTCTAAAACTCGTTTTAGAGTGAATTTCAAGCCCCGGATTAAGTGAAATATAAAGCCAATTTTCCATTGATTATTACCATTATCTTAACTGAAAGTCAATCGTCAGTCTTCGTGGAAGTGATACATACTCATGTTGAGGTTACGTGTATTACAATTTAAAATAAAAGTTTGACATCTTGTGCATTGCAGCCATTTGTGGTTAAAATAAGTATTTTAATTACATAAACTTATTATCTAAAATCACAAAATTAGTCCCTCTCTTCACACCATTAGTTGAAAAGTCTTTCAACCGACGGCAAATATGACTGACTGATTTCAGATCTTGAATGCATTTCAAAACAGCGCTAAAAATGTTTACTGCCCGAGCACTTATTTTTATTTTCATTTCTATATGTAGGTCGTAAATTAAAAGACTTATAACCTCACTCAATCTCTCAATTTTAGGTTACATCCGTGTCAACTATATTCATCAATGCAATACAAATAACTTATTAGTTAATATTGTAACGCTTGTCGTTGAACCACTCAGCGAGAGCGAACATTGGGATGCCAAATTAGTGTGTTGGGTTGGCAGAGAGAGGGGTGGGGAACTCACTATACTTACAAGTACCGACAATATTCCTTTGTCGGTTCCGTGTGGGGTCGACCTGCGCAAAATTGTTTTGGTGAAAGTTAAAAATATGGCCGAGAATTTATTTGCCAAACGGTGAGGGCATTTTTGTTGTATTTCATAATAGATTGGTAGTTTCACTAAGATTAAGCATCTCTTCGATGATAGAATATGCTCCTTATTTGCTATTTGTGGCTGCGTATTTATTGTTTCACATTATTTATTTCTGTAAGCATAATCAATTTATAACTGTTAGACACAGCCGAGTACATTATAACGTGTTTCTTATCGATTCAAACCAAACGCATGCTGTGTTTAATAATACATTTGCGTGTATTTACCTGGAAATACTTGGTTAAATGAAAGTTGGGTTTAAATCAAGGTACATAAAGATTCCACAATTTGTAAGGCTCACCTATGACAGGAGTCTTCGGTCTGCATATAGTACGATCTATTGCAATTGCACCAATGTTTTATCACTTTTCGTAAATAAAATATCACATAATAAATTCACTCATCGCACACACAGCACAAACACTCAGCACTCGGGACAGTAAAGTGGACACAGATACTTGCACCGGAGAAGTTCAAACCATACTAACCTTCTAAAACAAAATGTTTATTTCATCCCTTAAAATAAACTGAAAATATAATGATTTTACTGTGTGGGTAGGGCCAGTTTCCCGGCTCACTTAAAAACATTAAAATTTAAACACATGGCAAAACCGTTCATTTGAACATAACGCTAAGGGTGCGGTAGTATTATAGTGGGAGAATGAGGGAACCCGGCCAACTCGGTTCATTCAATCGAACCGGATGACCCACTTAGCACCTCATTTTAAATCGATTTAGACCTAACAGCAAGTAAATCTTGAAAGTTTCTCGTAAATCGCTATCATAATAATAAACATAATTTTTTGATCTCGGAAGATGCAACAGGTGTTCCAATGCACCAGATGCAACACCTGAATGACCGCCAGTGGCACGGCTACATTCCTGGACATGTTTGCACACTGTGCCACATCAATAGCTCTTCAGGTAGGACGGCAATTTATGAAGTCCACATTGTGCATAGAAAAATGATGATGAGATTAGGGATGACTATAGATACACGGAAAACGGTTTAAATTTAAAAAATCCCGTTCTATTTGGATGAGCGTAGCGAGCGAAGCAACGATTCCATTTCACTACACTGGAGAAAAAAATCCGGAATGTTTTTTTTTGTTTTCTGTTCGTATTTTTGTGTGTTTGTTAACACGATTCCGGCTAAACCAATACTCCGATTGCGATGAAATTTTCTGGAGGCCTTCGAAATTTCTGAACTTCGAACTGCCACGTTTTTGAGCGCAATCGAAAAATTATTTCTCATGAAAATCACAATTTTACAATTTTTTTCGATTTTTAAAAACTTTCTTCGACTTATAAGACATGCTTTATCCGATGTTAATGATTTTTTCACTGAACCTTAATTTTATGAATTAAGATATTCGTGGGAAATTTGAGCTCAATCCAAAAATTATTACTCGTGAAAATCAAAATTTTACTGTTTTTTCTTTTTTAAACCAATTCTTTTTTTTTTCTTTCTTGTGCAAAGTTGGCCTCTTCAGCCATTTTTCTGTCTTGCTATCCAATATAAGACTGCCTCCTTTTCTATCCTGCTCAGGTCATCGGGCAGGGAGTCAATGTCATTCCTGAGGGCGGCGCATCTGAAGAGATGCGCTCGGGTCTTGATCTTCTAAATTACAAAGTTTGCAGGTGGCCGGTTCGTTGGTAATGTTGAAGCGGTGCAGGTGGTGCTGCAAGACGTCGTGACCGGTTACAAGCCGGAAATGGGCGGTGGCCGTCTTCCTCGACCAGTCTTTGTCTGGCCCTTTTTTGATCTCGGTCCACCAGTTCTTTAGTCGTGAAGTCTCTTCTGTGGTGTTTCTGAAGATCCTTTTTGTGGTTGACTTGATCTTAGTTTTGACATTTTGGTAGGAGAGAGGCGCTGCGTGGTTGCGGTGCTTTTGTGGCACTTTTGGCCAAGAAGTCTGCCTTTTTCATTCCCATGATCTTGCAGTGGCTGGGGATCCATTGAGTCCTCTAATAGTTTGTTTTGCTGTCGGATGCCGACAAGGGGAGTTTTTGAAAAGCAGCGATTTAGGATGGAGGTTCGCTGCTTGAGAGACAAATTGGATGGCTGAAACGCTGTCGCTTAGGATCATAAATTTTGTCTTGTTGAGGGGGAAGGCGGGGGTCCTCAGCGTTTTTTTTCGGCCGCCCTGGCAATGGCTGCGACCTCAGCGTCGAAGTATGTTTCGCCAACCCCCATTGGAGTGGCTTCTTCAAAGAAGATGCAGTGGATGCCGTAACCTGTTCTGTTTGTAGCCGAGTCATAGGAGCCGTCTGTGAAGATGTGCACCCACTCTTGAAGAGGAAAGTGCTTCTTCGGGTGCTTCTCGGCAAGCTCTTTCAGTTCTTTATGGTCATGGTCATCTTTCTTCTCGATGCCGTCAATTTTGGTCCCCGGGGCAAGCTGATTGGACTTGTCCGGCAGAAGCTCTGGGAGTGGTACGTCAAGTGGTGCACGTGGTGCTTCTAGGAGGATAGGACAGTTTTTACTCTTCAGTTGGTGGACTGTTTCAGCAAAGTTAGTGTGCGCCTTGACTTTTGAGGTTGGGTAGTTGAGCCATTTGTCGGGGTTTAGGCGCGCCATTTTTTCGTGCAGTTGGACAGCGCGCTGCTCTCTTCTTAGCTGTAGGGGCTCAATTTGGCTGAACCACTCCATGGCGATAATTGGGGTGGTTTTCACTGCTCCCGTTATGAGGCGAAGGGCTCGATTTTGGACTCTGTCGACATGGCTGGCGTGCGTTGCGGCGGCGGCAGGAAAGACTTCGGTGCCGTACTCAATGGCTGGTCTGATGTACGTTTTGTAGGTCAGCGCCAGAGTGTCTAGTTTTGCGCCCCAGGACAAAACCGGCTACCCTTTGAAGGAGTCGTAGTCGTTTTTGGCCCTTCTCTGCAGCCTTTTCAAAGTGGATCTTGCCGGTCATTTTTTTGTCGAGAGTCACGCCAAGGTACTTCATCTCATCTGTCTGTTTAATCTGTTCGCCATCAAGAGTGATGTTGAACTTGAAGGGATTGTGACTCATCGTGAAGTAGGTGCAGATGGTTTTGCTGCAGTTTATCTTAAAGCCGTGCACTTTGATCCAGCCTGCAGCTATCGTCATGGCGAGGCCCATTTTTTGCTCCAGTCCACCGGACATTTTCCTGTGAAGAAGATGACAAAGTCGTCTGCAAAAACTTTGACGACAAGGCCAGGTATTCGATTCAATAGTTTGATGAGTCCATTGATTGCAATTTTGAAGACAGTCGGCGCTGTGATTGTACCTTGAGCACCTCCGGCTTGCGTCTTACGTGTTTTGCTATGGGCACCTTTGTGGAACCACCTTGATACGCCTCTTGTTAATGAAGTCGTGGAGCCATCTTACAATGTTGTTTGGTACTTCATCTTTGATCATCTGCTTGACTGCCCATTGACCGGTCGGTGGAGGGCGAAAGCTCCAGAAAGGTCGATGGAGACAGCCAGTGTGCTTTCACCTTTGCTGAAACCCTCTTTGACTGTCTGCGCAAAGTAGGCGACTTGGTCTGTGGTGCCTCGGTGTTGTCGAAAACCTGCCTGGTCTTCGGTGATGATGTAGTTGCTTTCGAGGTAATTATCCAAGCGTGCATTGACTATTTTCTCAGCCGTCTTTGCAAGGGCGCTTGTGAGGGCAATTGGACGATAGCTGGCAGGGTCAGAGGCGTCTTTCTCAGGCTTCAGAATTGGCGTGATGAGGGCAATTTTCCAGCTTGATGGGACTTCACTGGTCCAGGAACTGTTTATGAGGTCGAGGACAAGTTTCCGTGCCTTAGGTCCCAGGTGTTTAAGGAATTCAACATGAATCTTGTCAGGGCCAGGCGCTTTTTTGTTGTCTAGTTTGATGATTGCATAATCCAGCTCCTGGGAGGTGAAAGGCCGATTGTAAGCGTTGTTTGGCATGTGCTTGTACTTAAATTTTGGCAACTTTTTTGGCTTCTTTCTTAGAGGCTGCTTATGGTGGTAAAGTGTCTGCACAGGACATCAAACCTTTTCTTTTTTAGTCCTGCCATATTTCCTTTATAGAGAAGAGGAGCATTTTCTTCTTCTGGCTTTGCTTTTTTCCCACATTAGTTGGAAGTGTAGATGTGAGCCTTGTAGGAGTCTTTTCTATAGTCCAGATTCAACAGAAAATTTCTAAATTTCTGCTCTTTTTCCTCGTCGATTGCTTTGGTGAGGTTGTTTTGAGCTTCAAGAAGCTTTTCTTTGCTGGTTGGGGTCTTTTGCTGTTCTGTATCTTGTCTACATTTGTTACGCTTTATCCTCAGATTTTCAAGCTTTCTGCTCCAAAAGGGTTTGTAGTTTTTTTTGGGAGCCTCTGGGAATGTGTTCGCGTGCAGCTTCCAGTATTTTCTCCTCCAGCAGTTTTGTATCTTGATGTGGGTTGCCCGAGAGATGGGTGGTGGAGGCCAGATTTTCCATGGTTTTTGTGAAGTCCCTTCCATTTTGCCGTTCGGAAGTTCCACCTCAGGTAGGGATACTGCTCATTTTTGAAGCTGCTCTTGATGGCGCTGATTTTAATCACCTTATGACCCAATCCTGAGGGGGAATCGAGATTTTCTTGTTTTAGGTCATCCGCAATTGATGAGTGGGCCATGACAAGATCTGGTCGGGAAGTGTATCCGGAGTTGGAGAGGAAAGTGGCCCTGTTCTCCTTGTCCGGGTCCTCGAGCAGGAAGAGTGCGTTCGAGTAGACCAATTCTGCTACAGTTTGTCCAACTGGAGTGGTCAACTCGTAGTCCCAATCTTTGTGCGGAGCATTGAAATCGCCAACGATGATTGTGTTCCTCGAAACGTTGATGGTTTCGAGGGCAGCTGGTATGTTTTGTGGAGGGTTGTATAGCATATGAATGGTATACTTAATTTGTCCCATCCAGACGTCCAGGGAAGCGATTTCAATCTTGTCGCCACTAAGCTCCATTTTATGTGTGACTGTGAAGGTGGAGATCAGGGTTGACCTCACTGCAACGATCACAGCCTGAAGAGATCGTTCTGCTTCTCTCCAGGATGTGGATGACGTAGTTGGGAGTTTTAAGGTCACTTAGATTTTTGTCTGTTTTCTCTGCCATTTTACCAGCCTCTGAGATACAGAATACATCTGCATTTTGTTCGTAGATAATGCTGTAGATCTCGTCCAGTTTTTTTGGAGACGCCTCTGCGTTCCAGTATATTATAGTTGGTTTGTGGTCCTGATAAGGGCCGTTTTTCACTAGGTGAACATCGGATGGAGCCATGATGGATAGCGTGGCGTGGTGCGGCGACTTTTGGTTACGGGCTTCTGTCCCGTATCCAGGGGGCACTTGATCTTTGACTTGTTGGTCGTGTAGTAGATCGGAAGCGTCGTCGCTCGTCGCGAAGCCTTTGACTTATAAACACAGCTACATGCTTTATTCTATTATAATGATTTTTTTCAGAGAACCTTAACTTTATGAATTAATATATTCGTGTTAAATTTGAGCCCAATTAATTATTTCTTATGAAAATCGCAATTTTACAATTTTTTTATTTTTTTATAAAAATTACGATGAATTAAAAAAAAATTAAAATTAAAGTAAATTTTTAATTTAATTTAATTTAATTAAAAAAAATCTTCGACTTAGTAATGCTTTTTTCACAGAACAACAGAAAATCCGCATAACACATGGCAGCTCAATGCACCAATTACGCTCATCCAACAACGCGCCTGAAAAAGCGTTTGCGAAGCTTCCTAGTTTATGAAAATGCTGCCTGTACAACATTTCAAGCACTGCCTAAAGGCCGACCAGACTACCCTTACTGGACGTCACAAAACAACATGTTTTCCAAGAATCCATGAAAACTTGGCTTCGATGTTAAACTATAATCCTTTGCACCTGAAGATAATGCTTCAAAATAGATTTTAATATGACTTTTGATGCAAAAATACTCCCGAGGCCTAGCCTAAAATATGTCAAGTGGCTCCACTTTTTGCACAATATTATCATCTCTTAAAACAGGGTTTGAAAAATATCTCAAAATGTAGGAGCCAGGGATGTTGTGTGGGAAAACCGGGGTCTGGGGCGAAGCCCCAGCCGCCGGAGGCAAATTCGCCGCAGACGAATTTTTTTGCAGGCCCTACAATTCGTAAGTGTCCGTAAAATGAGTTTGGAGGATTTATTATCCACTCTTGTAGAGTGTACAGATAAGCATTATCACCGGGGATAAATGGCTTTTTATAGATTTAATCGGGTTTTTCTTTTCACCCATCCAAAGAGTACATAAATACAAGCCTAGGCCCCAGTAATGAGGAGGTAGGCCTAGTTAAAATAATCTATTGGTGCACGTGCACCAATAGCTAGGCCCAAGCCTATATTGCCCTCAAATACTTCATGAACAGCAGCCAGCCTAGGCCCATGCATAATAAATGACATGGACTGGCAATGGAATTGGTTAGTGTCAATGTCATGTAGGTCTTCATGTTCTACGGTCACATCAGGGGTTATCAAAATTATTAATGTTTTTGTGTTTGTTAATTTTGATTGCTTAGCATCTCCGTTGTTAATTAGTAAATTCTTTTTTTTTCCAAATTTTTCTTGACATTTAGTTAGTTGCCAGAGCCTAAATTCTAGGCGCCATGGCGACCTGGCGCCTGGGATTTTACAACCCCTAGCCTATCTTAGAAAGCATTATTATATCGCTGAAACTAAGCTTTGATGTTTCTTTTCAAAATAAAGATAGGCCCTAATTAAGAATAAATATTAATAATATCATTTTCTCGTGATCGTACGTGCGTACGTATTAATAAATATGAGGTAGTTCCGCCATTTTTAAGTAATCGTTATGTTGTTTGTTTGGGTTGGCATTTCTTTGGTTTGTGTCAACAAGTCGAAAATATATCGCTCATTCAACCTCTCGATAACAACAAATGCGTATTTCAGATACCACGCTTACACTCGGGTTTGTCCCGCGAATATCAAAACATCGGGTGGCAAAGTGATTTTAGTAAAATAGTGCCTAAGAACCGCTTACAAACCGGATAATGCTTTGCGCTAACCGGTTCTGAATTTTTGAAACCAAAGTCATTCTTAGATGAGATTGAACTAGGGATGTCAGAAAGCGTGTATTTCACTAAACGTTTACACCCTGGTCACAAAAATGTGTACCTATGTTTACATAGACTAATCGACGATGTTACCACATTTTTTTTCCCCGAATCGTGGATTTGATGGAATTCCTAGTTGCTCAAAATGGTTTTTTCCGATCGCGAGCTATGACACAGTACAGACAATATACGGCGTCATAAACCCCTCCCTCCCCCACGCAAGGCGGTAACTGTGATTGTAGTGTTCATTTACAGTTATTCTAGTGTATCTGATATTTATTATTACGTGACAATACAACATGAAGGCCTAATGAGCGCTAAATTGTTGAATGATCTGGTACAGAATTCAGCGCGGATTGGGTGGTGGTGGGGGGAGGGGGGCATAGAGATAGCGGCAAACAGGCTTGACCTTGAGCAAACTATATGATATCGGTTGCACTCGAGATGAAAAAGCTGCCAATGCGCCGAATTTCGTAATCGGAGCACAGAAATATTAAGAAAATGAGCTCGGTCGTATTGACGTTTGGCTGTAGGCTTAGGAGTTTGCGATGACTCAAAGCTGCCGATATGAAGATGGGAAGGGTGTTGAAATTGGAGACTACTCGCACGTATGAATGAAACAATGACTGTAAATTGGTTCATGAGAAAAAACAGTTCGGCTGGTCGCACACAAGATAAAAATAGCATCAAATAAAAATCATAATGTACTGATCAAGGATAATTAATAAACGTAACGTTCATCATCCCTAGATTGAACAACAAGTTTCAAGATTTCTTGTCAAGTCTAGCTATGTAAAGGGAGGTAGTCCCGAGGGACTAAAGTAGAAAAATTAGCACAATATCCAAACCTGATCCAAATATAATTCCAAGAATAATAGCAACTCCTTCCAATAAGCCAAGCTCTTTCTTCATCCGATTTTTTTCCCTTGGTACTATTTCGGCTTCACTTGTTTGAGTCATCTCGAAATCCGATGGCGAGTTCACTATTGGAGTTTCTGTCATCCTGATTTAGGTGTAGGCTAGGCCTAGTTGTCACCTGGAAACCAAACAACAACAAAGATGGACATTTTACTTTTTTTGAAATTTGGAAATGCTTTCTTATTACCTAGTAGGGGCCTACGCCAATAGTTGTTGCAATTTAGCAAAATAATGATTGCGTACTCTTCTATGCTGTTTCCTACTTTAAGGCAGATCCCCCATCATCTCGGTCTTCTATCCCATTATCTACCGCGTCCTCTTTTCTTTAACAGTCCACTTCTTTCGGTAGGGTAGGAGTTCTCACCTAATCGCAAAGTCTACGCGGGCGACACACTTGCGGTTGCAGTTGAAGTTTAAAATTATGGCCATGTATTACAAGTAAATCTTTGAACCCACTTTGCCGGGGTGTGTCTTGGTTACGAACCAGGTAGTAGGGCCTATATATGCCCTTGGGGCAAGCACCAGGTGATTAGCGCTAAAGTGGTGCTTGATGTTTTCAAGTGCTTTTATCACCAGGCTACCTCTTCATAAAGTTATCATGCTATTAAAAACAAATTTCAGTTATAGTTGGTACTTGGTAGGCCTAATCATTACCTACATCTGGCTCATAGATTAATTATTAGTTATTTAGGGCTTACCTAGGCTCAAATAAGGTTTTTCCACTGACCGGGAGCGTTTTGGAAGCCTATTCTACTGGAATTTTTATGTGCACCAGTGCTAGAAGTACGTCTTTAATGAGCAATTACACGCTTCAAGAGCTGTACCATACTGCATTGTTTCCTATTTCAAGAGACTGTGCGATATCATATTTCTAGTGCAAATATGGTGACGTTAAATCTTCTAGGGTAGGCCTACTATCTTGCTTTAAAAATTGATTAATTTGTATTGTTTAACGTCTCATATTAATGCACTAAGGCTATTCCAGACGATGAATGGTGATAGACGAGGATGAAGGATGAATAGAAGGGAGGAGGAGAAACCCGGTACCGGCACGTAGCCTACTCCTTTCGAAAAGTACCAAGGGACCAACGGCTTTACGTCGTATCCGAAAGGACGGTGTAGGCCCTAACCTTGACAGTCATATAGGCCTAGGTTCCTCCACTAACCTGGACTGCCGAGCAGATGTCAGGAGACGAAGCCGGCATACGAACTCTCTCCATCTGCTCTAACCAGCAGTATAGTACGTGTGTTTCAGGGAAGAGCGTTCTCCTACTCTCTCCTGACCACCTCCGAGGTTGCTTAACCTCAGTGTTCAAGTGGAAACCGGCTAAGCGACCGGGCTAAACCGCTGGCTGAACGATTGGTGAATATCTCCCGCCTAGGCCCCAACTCACATGCCCAGCCTGATTTGGTGACATGGATAAACAAGCTGTTAGTCTACAACCATAGAGCCATTTTACGACATGACCGTATCTATTGGACTGAAAGTCAAAGTCCTGACAACCTCTCCTTTAATTGTCTTTTAGGTATCATGGTACGGTATATTAGCCCCATTACATTTATATTAGGGGCCTATGTTAGGAATGACACGATAATCTAATGATCTTTAAACAAAATT
>JAMZAV010015106.1:0-11900 GCA_024449915.1 Sweltsa coloradensis | reverse complement strand
CCCCCCCAAAAAAAAAAAAAAAGAAAAAAAAAAAATTCTTTTTCCCCGGAAAATTTTTTGGCTATCAAAAACGTTCAGTTCTAAGCCCCAGAGATTTAAAGGGCCCTTTAGAAATTTTCATCGAAGTTGGGTAGCGGTTTACCGAATCGTTTTAACAAACACAAAATAAAAAAACAGAAAAAAAAAGAAAATGAAAAAAAATCGTAAAATTTGCGATTTTAAGGGAAAAAATAATTTTTTGTTTGCGTAAAAACCGTGGCAGTTCAATTTCATAGTTTTAAAGGTCTCCAAAAAAATTTATCGAAATTGGAGTAGGGGTTTACCGGGAAATGTATTAACAAACGGGACAAAAAAAAACATTCGGTTTTTTTTTCCCCTGTGTAGTAAATGGAATTTTGCTACGCTCTTTTAAAAAACCTTTATTCATGGATTCTGGCTAATTTTTTTCAACTTTTTCTTTAAAAAGGCAATACATCACAATTACCTTAAAGTTCCATGAAAGGGAAGCTTCGAAAACGCTTTTTCAGGGCGTTTTTGGATGAGCGAAAATTTTAAAAAACGAAAAAAAGCGTAAATTGCGTTTTTTCATGAGAATAATTTTTGATTACGCTAAAAATTTCAAAGAAATTTAATTATTTATCAATTATAAATTAATTATCTAAGGTTCTGTGAAAAAATCATTACAATCGAATCAAGCATGTCGGTGTAATAAGTCGAAGAAATTTTAAGAATCGAAAAACATTGTAATATTGCAATTTTCATTGACTAATTTTTTGTTTTGCTCTCAAATTCACACGAAGACTAAAATTTATAAAATAAAGGTTCTGTAAAAAAAATCATAACAATGGGAAAAAAGCATGTAGGTGTTAAAGTCGAAGAAATTAAAAAAATGTAAAAACTGAAAATTTTTATAAGAAAAAATTTTTCGATTACCCCAAAATTTTTACACGAAAAATAAATTCAAAAAAATTAAGGTTTTTGAAAAAAATTTTTAAAACGGATTAAAGCATAATCGTAGAAATTTTGTAAAATAAAAAAATGTAAATTTTGCGATTTTTAAAAAAAAAAAAATTCTTTGCTCCAAAAAGTGGCTTTCTAAGTTTAGAGATTCGAAGGCCTTAGAAAATTTCATCGCGTTGGAGTCTGGGGTTACCCGGGAAATCGTGTTAACGAACACAAAAAATAACAAAAATTAAAAAAAAAAAACATCGGATTGTTTCTCCATGTATTTAAATGGAATTTTCGCTTTTCGCTACGCTATCCAACAAAAAAATTTGTAGGTTTTTTTGTCGAAGGGCCCAAATTAAAAATACGCATTTAAAGAAAAAAATCGTAAAAAGTTTGAATCATGAGAAATTTTTCTTCGATTATCCCAAAAAAAGGGGGCAGGTTAAGTTCAGAGATTCGAAGCCCCTTTCAAATTCATCAAGACGCAAATCCCTTTTGCCCGGTAGAGCGGAACAAACAGACAGAAAAACAAAAACAAAAAAAAAAAACAAAAAACAAAAACCCGAGTAATTTTTTTTGGGGGGTCAGTGAAATTGAAGTCATCGCTTCGCTAAATCTAAAAAAAAATAATAAATGGGAACTTTTTTTGATTTTAAAATTTTTTAGCTTGAGTTTAAATTTTTTAAAACAATATTTTTTTCCATTTTTCTGAAAAAAAACGGAGAAATTTCGCGGGGGGACACGGCCCAAAAAAATCCATTTTTTTCTCTTTTTTAAACACGAAAAACAATACCCAACGATGAACGATGTGCTAGAGAAATTTGCAGACTTTTTTCAAGATGCAAATATGGGGGGCCCCGACAAAAAAAAATTTAAAAAAAAAAGTTTGGTTTTCTTACAGTTCCAATTTTCAATTTCTTTTACTATATTTTTACATTGTTGCATATTTTATTAAAAAGACAAAACAGTTGGAAAAGCCTTGTGGTGTCGTTTTCAATTTTAAAATTTCCCAAAACGAAATGGTTTTTTCCCCGATGATTAAAACCCCAAATAGTTTTTTTTACCAAAAAAACATTTTTAAGAATTTAGATTATTGTAAAATGGGCTTTGTATAAACGAGTGTTCAATCCCCTCCATTTCTTCACCCCCCCCCCCCCGCGAAAAAAAAACAAAAAAATTTACAAAAATAAGAAAATACGCGAAATTTGTACAATTTGCACATATCAAGGGGCCGGCGTTTGCCCACAGCCAAGCGCACGCGACTGTAGTAGGCGACGAAAACTCGGCCCCGTTACAGCTACCCGAGTGGGGGTTTTTAGCACTGACACGCCGTCCCCAAAGATTTCAAACTTGAAACCGGGATAGACCTGATATGTGTCCATGAATACCAAAAAAAAATCAGCCCGATCCGATAACCTTTTTGTCCCAAAAAATGCGTAAAAAAAATGAAAATCTTTCGGTGGCTGGCTGGTGGTTGGCGGGGTAGTGGATTCTGCCATAGAGGAAAAAGAGTACAAAAAAACGTAACTTTGAACTATGAAACTTTGGGCCACACTTTGATGTACTCAGATCACAAATTCCGCCGGAGACCCAAACAAATTCCCCCCCCAAACCCCCCCTAAATCCTCCCCCAAAAAAAAAATAATTCATAGCTCTAAACCCAAAATGAATTTTTTTTTCAAATAGTTATTAAAATGGGTTCTTTAAATGTTTTTAATCCCAAACGGCCTATCTCATTTTATAAAAAACATTTTGTCAAACCCATCCCTAATAGTTTTATTATTTTATTTTGATTTCCAAACTTTCACCACGAAGGCATTTATGAGTTTTCATAATGAAATTGACATGAGGTAGGCCACATAATAATAAAAAAGTAATTCGCCGAGGGCAATTTAAACGATATTTCCCCCCCCCAACACCCCCCAAAACGGAATAATTCATAGCTTAATCTAAAAATTGGGTTTTATTCAAATTTGTTTTTAAAATTAGTTTTAATTTTTTTTTAACCCCAAAGGCCTATTCTCATTTTCCAAAAAAAAATTTTTCAAACCCCCCCCTTATAGAAATATTATTTTTTAAACCCTGATTCCCATTCACCATGAAGGTACCCAAAAGTTACAGCATGAAAAAATTTGGCATGCTGGTACATATAATTGAAAAATCATTCGCCCAGAGGGAAGCGATATTTATCCCCAAAAACCCCCTAAATCATCCCCTAAAATTTGGAAAAATTAAAAGCTCAAAAAAACCAAAAAAGAATTTTTTTTCAAATTATTAAAATTAGTTTTAAGTGCTTTAACCCCCAAACGGCCCATTTTTATTTTCCTTTTCCCCATTTTTCAACCCCCACCCTAAAGTTTATATTATTTTTTCCCTTGATTCCAGCATTCACCACGAAAGGGACCCCAATGAGTTTTCATAATGAAAATTTTACATGATGGACATACTAATATGAAAAATCATTCGGAGAGGCAAGCGATATTCCACCCCCAAACACCCCCTAAATAATCCCCTAAAATTGGAATAATTCATAGCTCTAACCTCAAATTGAATTTTTAATTAAATTAGTTATTAAAATTATGTTTTAATGTGTTTTAACCCAATCGGCATATTTCCATTATATAAACCACATTTTGTCAACCCCCATCCCTAATAGTTTATATTATTTTTATCTTGATTTCCAGCATTCACCACGAAGGCACCTAATGAGTTATAATCATGAAATTTAACATTTTGGCTCATTATAATATGAAAAATAATCCGCCGAGAGGCAAGCAATATTCCACCCTCAACACCCCCTTAAATTGGTATAATTAATAACTCTAATCTAAAATTGATGTTTTATTCAAATAAGGTGGTTATTAAAATTATGTTTTAATGTGTTTTATCCCAATCGGCCTATTCTCATTTCCTAAACCACATTTTTTCAACCCCCATCCCTTTTAGTTTATATTATTTTTACCTTGATTTCCAGCATTCACCATGAAGGCAACTAATGAGTTATCAGCATGAAATTTGTCATGATGTTAGATACTTATATGAAAAATAATTCGTCGCGATGCAAGTGATATTCCACCCCCAACATCCCCGTAATCATCCCTTAAAATTGGAATAATTCATAGCTCTAACCCAAAATTGAATTTTTATTCAAATTAGTAAATTATGTTCTAATGTGTTTTAACCCAATAAGCCTATTCTCATTTCCTAAACAACACTTTTTCAACCCCCATCTCTAATAGTTTATATTATTTTTACCTTGATTTCCAGCATTCACCATAAAGGTACCGAATGAGTTTTCAGCATGAAATTTGGCATGATGGTACATAATAATATGAAACATAATAATCCGCCAGGAGACAAGCGATATTTCACCCCCACTGTTCCCTACCACTCTTCACTTTGGGAAAAACGTTAGGTCGTATTTATTACAATTTTTAATATTTTAATTGTCGATTAAAATTATGCGTCAATGTGTTATAATCCGGTCAACAAATCATTCACACAAAAACCTTAGACGACATTAACCATATTAAATTTAATAAAAACATTGAATATTGTCAACTAGGCCTACATATTGTAAACAAAATAAAAGATGGTAGCTTTTGTTTCTAGACAATCTGTTTTAAAGGCACTGTATCCACCTTTACACGTATTTCACATATTTCAAGCCTTGATATGAAACAAACAACAAAAAGATGTGATATCCCCCCAAAATACAAAAAATTGTAAAAAAAACGGCAGCCAAGCTCTCCTTTAAAGTCTTCGGCTATGAATGCTGTGAGATATAGAAGTTGAGCCAAGCATTTCATTCTTTCTCCCTAGTTTCACATTGAAAAGAAGTAAGATCATTTCGCCTGTTGACGAGCGCCAAGCCAACCCTTTTCGTGGTAAAAAAAGGAAAAATTTTAAACTCGAAATCATAAAAAAATTACTTGGCTATAGATTTTGGTACGAGGACTCTAAAAAGTCAATGGCCAAGTAATTTTTTTATGATTACGAGTTTAAAATTTTTCCTTTTTTTACCACGAAAAGGGTTGGTTTGGCGCTCGTCAACAGGCGAAATGATCTTACTTCTTTTCAATGTGAAACTAGGGAGAAAGAATGAAATGCTTGGCTCAACTTCTTTATCTCACAGCATTCATAGCCGAAGACTTTAAAGGAGAGCTTGGCTGCCGTTTTTTTTTTTTACAAATTTTTGTATTTTGGGGGGATATTGATTTTCTCTGAAGGGAAATAGAGAAAAAAATCAACATTCAGTTCCATACAAAGCAAGCATCATATACAATTGTCTTACTTTACCCGTAATTGTGTAATTTTCAGTACAGCCATTTTCCTCCAACTATTGGAGTACGAAAGGTCTGCACTAGGTTGAAAATTGCTATTCTGCCTCCGGCTGGTGTTTTATGTTTTAATTCGGATCAAAGGCGTGGGTTGAACAATATTCATAACAATATGCAGATGCCATTTTTGTACATTCAGTGTCATATTGTAAAGGAATAAACGAGTAATTGGCACAATACTATTTTATTATTATGATTTATTCGTACTTAGGAGTTGAGCTTGAGGCCTACTGTGTCTTTGAAGTTTTAGGTCATGCATGATCATAAAACATGATTTATCAAAACTCAAGAACAAGAACAATTATTAATATATCCGTATCATACTTGGAATTCGATGTAGCTACCGGGATTTATTTATAGAAGGCGTGCGCTTGGATCTGTGTCGCAACCGTGTGAGCTGCCGCGGACAGTCTTGATCATTTAGGAAGTAATTTTATGTATGCTAGTTTTTAGGTCATCCTCATTTAAATATTTTATTTTATCTGTAATAGAAGATGCCATTCATGGTGGGTTTACACATTTTGCGCAGGTATGATTAGCATATGGAACCAACCAAGAGACGCGGGATCGAACGTAATCTCCATTCCACAACATCAACTCATCGTCTTGAATTGCATTGGAGCATCTACTTAAGGCTATTTGAGCGCGTTTTTCTATTTTCCAAAATATGCTACCAAGTAAAAATCTAGGAAAACGCTTAAGTCCGCGTTGTTGGATGAGCGAAATTGGTGCATTGAGCTGTCATGTGTTATGCGATTTTCTGTTGTTCTGTGAAAAAATTATTACTTAATTGAAGATTTAAAAAAAAATTTAATTTAATTTAAAAAAATAACTCTATTTTTTTTATTTTTTTATTATCACAATTTTAAAAAGGAAAAAATCGTAATATTGTAATTTTGATAAGAAATAATTATTCGATTGTGCACAAATTTTACACGAATATATTCATTTATAAAATTAAGGTTCTGTGAAAAAATCATTATGATAAAACATGTAGGTGTTATAAGCCGAAGAAATTTTAAAAATCGAAAAAAAAGTCGTAAATTGCGATTTTCGTAAAAAATAGTTTTTTGATAACGCTCAAATTTCACATAATTATCCCAGCAAACATTTTTGCGGTGTCCCGCACGTTTCCCGAAGTCTGCCCCGTAATGCCGCTAGTGCGGGACCCGTACGGGCAGCCCGTACGGGCCCCGTACGGAAGTGCCCCTATGGGTCACGACCGGGTCCCGTACGGGACATCCCGCACTCGTCCCAGTGTGTCCGAAGTCGTCCCAAACGTTTCCCGCGCGCTCATGCCCGCGACCTACCCTGATAGTCCCGGACGGGTCCCATAGTCTGCCCGCTAGTTTCCCGCACGGGCCCCGCCCGGGTCCCGTCCGGGTCCGCACTCGTCCCAGTGTTTCCCGTGCATTGCTTCTAGCGCCATCTAGTAGACACTCAAGAAGTCAACAGATAAAACAGGCCAAAATTTTAAAATTGAATTATTTATTACGCGATGCCACTTTCTCAATTTATACATTTAATGTGAAGGGGATAAGTACATAGAATATAGACAAGAATTATCAGACATTTAAATTTTATTGACTACAGCCGAACTCGAACCCGCAATGCCTTCTTCCGGAGTCAGACGCTCTATCCACTCGGCTACAGCACCTATACTGTCTAGGGGCGCGTTAGATGGCTTATGAAGGGAGCACGCTTGCGTGGATTGTGGAACACAACATTGCAGTGAAAACTATTGTGATATTGAAAATGTGTTTTGGTGTTTATTAAAACATGATACTATTATATATTTTTTTAAATCCTTGCTACCTCTTCGATTATTAGGCTTTAACAAATCGATCATTAAATCTTATGCGGCTGGATATATTGCATTGGACGACGGTAGGCCAAGAACAGATAATTGTTTCTTATATCTTATAACCAATCGAATGCGATCAATTATCCCCCCTCGACGTCCGCGGTGGCACATATAATTAGGGCGCTCATCGAGTACGTGGGTTTGAATCCCGAATAAGGCATATTTTTTGTGATCGTCCTTTATCGTCATATTATCACCACTAATCAACTCGAATAGCCTTAGTGCATAAAGGCGTTAAGCAATACAAATCATCATACATATTTTAATACTATAGTTACAATAAAAATTATTTCAGTTAAATTATCATTTAACATGTATGTTCTTTGTTATGTCTATAGCATATTTTGATTCTACAACATTTAGTTTATTTATTAATTAATTTTGTTTATACAAAATTAGGTTTACGTGTATTTAGTTGTAACGAAGGGATATCACGCATAATTTATTTATTTTATTTCTCTGATTCTCTTCAACATATTTTTAAGATTAATTTGTACTTAATTTGTAGAAATTAATAAAAAAAAAGAAAGAAAGAAAGAGGAAAAAATCATTAAAAAAAGAAAACGCAAAAGAAAATAAAAAACAGATTTATTAGACGATCCAACTCAAAAGAATATGAGGTTTCAAAATCGGAACAGCAAATCAGGGAGTAATCAAACTTTCGCGAAACGACCGAACGCGAATCTTCATTCTTTTTCAAATCTTGATATAATATAGTACAAAAGATCTTGACTCTAATATATTAGACATATAATTATTAGGAATTGTATAGCTAAGTCAAAAACTGATCACAGCAATGATACAGGACACCTAACTCAAGTTGCGAGCTTCACCAGTGGCCGGCACCAGACAACATACCTTCACAACTTAACTAAGACTTAATACGATTACTCGTCTGAAATCATTGATTATATTTATTTATTTAATTAACGTCTATATAGGCCTATCCTATATTCAGTTATAAAAAACGATTTGCAATGAAATAGAACTAAAAGAATAAATCAACGGAAGTATTCAACATAAATCTATACACACGTATTGTTTTAATATAATTACTCCACATTTTGGGTTATCCCTTTAGTTTCCCTCGCGGGACCCGTGCGGGTTGTCCCGTAGCTTTCCCGAAAGGGGTGTCCCTTGAAGTTTCCCTCGCGGGACCCGTGCGGGTTGTCCCGTAGCTCTCCCAGATAGAAATGTCCCTAACATGTCCCTAACATGTCCCGCGCGGGACCCGTGCGGGTTGTCCCGTAGCTGTCCCTAACCCACAATTTACCCGCACTTCCCTTGGTTGTCCCGCACGGGGCCCAGAGTCTCATGTTTGCTGGGATATCAATTCATGAAATTAAGGTTCTGTGAAAAAATCATCACAGTCAGACAAAGCATGTAGGTTTTTGTAAGTCGAAGAAATTTTTTAAAAATTGAAAAAATCGTAAAAGTGCGATTTTCATGAAAAATAATTTTCCGATTGAGCTCAAAACGTGGCAGTTCTAAGTTCAGAGATTTCGAAGACCTCCATAAAATTTCATCGCAATTGGAGTATCGGTTTAGCCGGAATCGTGTTAACAAACAGACAAAAATACATAAAAAAAAAGAAGAAGAAAAAAAAAACATTCCGGATTTTTTTCTCCAGTGTAGTGAAATGGAATCTTCGCTTCGCTCGCTACGCTCATCCAATAATTAATGGCTTTGAAACCTGGCTCTTTTAGAAAATCAAAACTATTTTTTTTCAAACTTTCTGATCCGGTACACGGCCAATATCGCCACCTCAAAATAATTAAAAAAGTTTAATTCGCCAAGGTACACCATTCAACCTAGGGTGTTGTGTTTTTGTGACATTAATTTTCAACTGGTTTTCTATAGGCTGACTGAGAGAAAAAAGATTTATTTTAACAATAGGGAATATTCCAGTTAATATTTTATATTTTATTTTAATTCTTATTCATGTCTTAATAGTCACTGCACTTTTTTTTATTTAAAAAAAATGTTTTTTGTGTAATTTAAACGAGAAGTAAATTGGACCCCCAGTTTGCGCGCCAAAAACGAGCGTGCGCCATCTTTGGACGGTACTACGTCATAACTGTGGCTGAGTCAAGGCCAATTGGAAACTAATGTACGTATATTTGTACATATTTGCATACAGACGCGGTGCTCGCCCATCCGCTCAACACAAACAACTCCACAAGGATGTACATTTTCACCGTCTTTTGTTTTTCTTTTTCGTATGTGACAGGAGATTTCGCGAGATCATTGTGATAAAGAATAACGAGCATTTGTATTGAATTTGCATAGCCTAGGACTATCATGGTATTCTTTATCTACAATAGGCTTTAATTAGTCATCAAAGTAAGTTTTTGAGCGGGGTGTGTGTCAGAACACGAAAGTGCAGGTTAGGGTCGGCAAGTTAAGCCTAGGGCTTGTCAAGTGAGAAATTTTAGTATTCACATACCAATGCCTATATCCTGCAGGAACGATTGGCCTAGACTGTTGTATTATAAATAATTTTCTACGTCTAGGCATAGACCTAGGACTGTTTCAGTTTTGTTTTTTGATTGCAATGTCAACTTTTCTCGTTTCTGGCTAGGCGTTAAATGTAAAATGTCCGCCATCTGTTTACATTACTGTAGGCTACGCCTAGGCGCTGCTTTGTTTAAACACCGCCGTCTTGATGTATATCTCGATCCTACTATAATACTATTCCAACATCTTGTCTGGATATATGTTTATCCAGACGGCGTTGGATCAACACAGTTCTGACGTCACAGTCGTTTTTGCCGCTTTAAAAAACTACTGCTTTTAAAACGGCTATAAATCACTGGATTATTATTTCACGGAAAAACAAAGTACATATTTGTAATCGGGACGAAATACTTCTTCTAAAAAATCTATTCGTACAGTATTTGGCGGAAGTGGAATATTCCCTATTGTCTTTCCTGCGAATTTTTTCGTTTGGCGGTATTTTGTACCGATTTGTACCGCCAAACGAAAAAATTCGCGGGAAAGACAATTGTTAAAAGTACTTTTTTCTCTTAGTCAGCCTATAGAAAACCATTTGAAAATTATGTCACAAAAACACAACACCCTATACGTTGAATGGTGTGCCATGGCAAATTTAAGTTTGAAATTATTTTGAGGTGGCGATATTGGGCGTGTACCGGATCAGAAAAAAAATAGATTTGGTTTTCTAAAAGAGCCAGGTTTCAAAATCATTCACTATATTTTGACTGGTAGCATATTTGGAAAATAGAAAAACGCGGTCGAATAGCCTAACTGAGAACTTCTATCAAAATCAGGTAGATCCTTTGCGATTTAATTCTACAAGAAATTATAAATTGAAAAATAGGTGCAAAGTATGGATTTGTTTTACGACAATGGTTTTGGTTTTGAACAAATATTTTTTATTTTGTTGTTGTCAGGCTGTGAAAATCGCATGCAGTGACCAAGGTGTATCGAATCTTGCACGCTCAAGGTACCCCCAAATTCCTCTCGGAGATTGGGTAACCCTTGCAATCTGTAGGCCTACACGTATTTCGTATTGGCTATGATTTCCCCATTTTGTCCCAGATAATAGACTACACTGTGTTATATGCTTTTCAAAACATGATTTGTAATTTTTTAAATACAATCCAGAAATTACAATCTTTTTCCGACCAGGGGATTAAACCCAGGTCTCCCACAATCCGGGTATCTTATCCAACTCGACTAGTAAAACGCCAAAGTGGTTGTTAGACGAGTGAGCGAGTCCTGTGTTGAATACGCGGGAATATGTGCATGCAAGTTGATTAAAAAAAAAATAATAAAATTGTATTTAGAGTCTGTCCACTCAGTTATATAACTGATTATATTATTATATTATTATTATAGATAGGTATACATGATAGGAGTTTGAGTTTATTTGTAATAAAGGCGCGTCAACTTGAAGGCCACAATGCGCCACTCTAGCCTATGGTAGGCTAGAGAGGAAAGACCAGCGCTGTATAGATCCATGACTCACATACACACACTCGTCTAACAACGACTGTGGCGTTTTCCTACTAATACTATGGACTGCTAGTATGTGTACCGTTCTCTGGGGAAATACTAAAATTGTGTATACGCATTTGTTGGCCTATTGTTCACCTTAATTTGTATTGTTTTATAACTAGTAACTTCTTCAGTTTTTAGAAAAGTTTTCAACATTATATTAGATTAACATTGCTGATGAGAAATTAAATGTAATTTGTTCTGTTCCTATATTATTTTATAAATTCTGCTTTAGTTAATACCTTATGAATTGTATTTATGTTCATAAAATGTTTGTTGTGCACTATGTGTGAGTGTATTAGTGTACCGTATTGATAATGTAGTAAATGATGGCAAGACACATTGTGCTATGGGGCTTGGCATTTTTATTCTTGTCGACATCAATATGCTCTGTATGGCCTAATAACTGTTCGTTGCAAATTCAAAACAAATAATAATAATTTTTATTATTATTTTTTATTTAATATCATATTTATTTATTAGACGAGTGAGCGCAGCGAAACGAAGTCTATAACGCTACTCGATCGGGCCGTGGTCGTGATTAATTCTGTTAAATATCTCTCTGTCCGGTCCCATACGGCCAAACGGCCAAATAGATTAAGCTGAAACTTTAAACAGATATCCGTGACCAGGTAACTGAGAACTGCTAACAAAATGAGCACAATCGTTTTCGATTTAACCTACAAGAAATAATAAACTGAAATCGGCTGAACTGTATAGATTTGAAA